>OOIL02003033.1:523641-622145 GCA_900332095.2 Cuscuta campestris | reverse complement strand
GTACCTAAGGTAGACAGGTTTCGTTATCTTGGCTCGGTAATTCAGGCGGATGGGGAGTTAGATGCGGATGTTGGACATCGGGTTGGAGTGGCTTGGGCCAAATGGCGGTTAGCCTCAGGGGTGTTGTGTGATCCGAAGATTTCGCCTAGAATGAAAGGTAAGTTCTATCGATCCGTAGTCAGACCTGCTATGTTATATGGGGCAGAGTGTTGGGCGGTTAAGAAGACTCATGTGCATCGTCTGCATGCGGCGGAGATGCGGATGTTACGATGGATGTGCGGGAAGACAAGGTTGGATAGGATTTTGAATGAGGTTATCCGACGTCAAGTAGGTATGACACCGGTGGAAGACAAGTTGCGGGAAGCGAGGTTGAGGTGGCTTGGCCATGTGAGACGGCGGGATGCTGACGCCCCTGTACGGAGATGCGAGAGGATTACTGTTATCGGGGGAAGTAGGGGAAGGGGTAGACCTAAGAAGAATTGGGAGGAGGTGATAAGACAGGATTTAGGACTTATCGACCTGACTGAGGATATGGCCCTAGATAGGAACCTTTGGAGAACTAGGATTAGAGTAGCTGGATAGGAGCTCGGTGTTGTAGAGGTTGTTTTGTAGTGTGTTCTATTTGTTGGGAATCTTTGGTTATTGTTTGTACTTGTTGCTTATACTTGGTGCCTTATCTGTGATATACTGTGTTCTCTTCCATATTTTTGTGCAGGTGGAGCCGGGGGTCTCTTGGAAACAGCCTCCCTACTTCCGAGTAGGGGCAAGGTCTGCGTACACACACCCTCCCCAGACCCTACTGATGTGGGATTCAACTGGGTTGTTGTTGTTGTTATGCATGCAATATCTTAGTTGCCCATACTATAAATCCTCTCTTTTAATTAGGTGTATTTTTAAGTTTACAATCACATTGTTTGCTGGTCTATGAGGGTTATTAGTTCTTGTTTTTCTTCGTCTTTCTAATACTTAAATTTCATGTCACAGTTTGATGGCTTCATTGACTTGGATGCATATGACACAATAGCAGTTAAACTGAAAGGAGATGGGAGGTGCTACATCTCTACTGTGAGTCTGCCCTCTATCCACTCCCCCAAATTATGCATTCTTCTACGCTTCTGCTAGAATACTTAAACTATAAATTGTGAACCTGAATATTTTTGGAGCACCCAGTAATCCAGTATTAGCATTGAGCTTCTCATCATACTGTAGTAATCTGCATTCTGTCACCATAACTTATAATCTTTTCCTACATATTACTGCAGATTTACACACAAAATTGGGTAAATTCCCCTGGGCAAGAAGAAGATAACTCATGGCAGGCGTTTGTTGTCGTACCTAAAGACAACTGGTACATAGCTAAGGTATGTTCCTTACCATCATTACATGCCTCAATCTCTCATTTTTATTGTGAGGCCAATTTTGTGGTGACTGGTCAGGCGTCAGGGTCACAATTTTCCTGGCTATAATTTTGATGAATAGTTTTTTTGAGCTTCTCCATTCCACAAAATCGATTCTTCAGGTCTAGATCTTAACACTATGTTTGGTCCAAGGAATTTGAAAAGGAAAAGTAAAGAAAATGAGAGGGGAAACAATTTTTCATTTTTGGTTAGAGGAAAAGAAAAGAAAAGTGGAAGGAAAAGAAAATGAGAAGTCAAAATTACTAAGGGTGGAGGGTATACGTACCTTCAATATTTCTTTTACTGTATCATCTCTCTCCTCCACATCAGCGCCCCGCAAATCAGATCCCACTAATTTCATACTTTTCATACTACAAGTGGCGGTCTACATACGCTAATTCGCCAATTTACCACAATCATTTTTTAAACAATAAACCTAAACTAGTAATATAAATTAATTGCAATCCATTTAATTTTTACGGGAGTTTTAAAAAATCCTTCTTTTTAGAGAACAAAACCTAGCTTTTTTGGAGAGTGGTTTTAAAATGGGTGTGAAAAAACATAAACGGAGTAGGTAGTAAATATTGCTAAATTAAATTTGTTTTTATATTTTAACAATAACTTAAAATTTTTAAACATTTTAAATATTAAAGATGTATAAATAAATAGTTTAAAGTGAGATGTGGTATGGACGGTAAGTATATAGACTTGCATGACAAATTTTTTTTGGTACCAAAAGGGATGGGGTGGTAATTTGGTACCAAATTGATTTTACTAAAGCTATACCGTGCACCCTAAGCTAAGAGAGAAAACAAAATTCCTCTCGTTTTGGTGAGGAAAATGAGAGAACCATAGAACCATTTTCTTTTCTTTTCCTTCCAAATTCCCTGAACCAAACATAGCGTAAGGGTCTGTTTGGATTAAGGGTTTTGTTGGGGTTCAGATGGGAGGGCTTAGAAATGTTTTGTCTATATCTTGATAAATAGAAATGCTTTAAAATAATGAATAAAAGGCGGTTGAAAAATCAGATGCATAACTAAGCCTTTCAAAGCCTTCCCCTCCACAAGGACCACAACTCTCAAATCTCCATTCAAGAATTCTACTTTAATATATATATATATATATATATATATATATATATATATATATATATATATATAAAACAGTTTATCTACAGTATATGATATGGGATGATCCATCCATCTTATGTCGATGCAGCATATACATATATACACACATGCATATATAGCACGCATACATACAAACATATATACATGCACAACATGTATGTGCATAATTAGTCATGCTTGATTTGCCCTCCTGCCTAATGGTAATGAATGGTGTACATATATATGGTTGATTACCGTACCCATGGTGATTATTTTAGTTACTGGTCTGCTTTATTATACCATAAACTTCACTATATATATATATATATATATATATATATATATATATATATTGGGGCCGGTTCAAGTGAGAATGCACCTTGGTGAAAGAAATAAGAATAAAATCTAGCCTTTGGATCTGATGCATCGTGCGGCTCATATTGCATCCTGCACTCAATTTTTGAGATAGTGCATTTTTAAAGGATTATGGTGCATTTCGACATGATGCATTTTCAAACCATTTTGGTGCACCTAATTTTGATGCAATCCTGACCCTTAGATCTCACAATCTAAAGCACCAGATTCATTCTCATTTCTTTCATAAGATCGCATTCTCACCTGAACCAATATATATATATATATACATACATACATACATACATACATACATACATACATACATACATACATACATACATACACGGACTATATATCATATCTTTTTTTGAATTTAAAGAAAACAAACAGGATGTTTTGAACCGAAAATGTTGGAGGGAGTAAGCTTAAAATTCCAACAAACAGCTTGTGCCCTTCCATCATTTGCCTGTGCAAAAAAGAGTTGAATCAATACTCAGTTTATAATCTCATCCAAAAGAAAGTATGATACTTCCTGCCAATTTATGTTTGTGTTTTGCCACAGATACCTCTCTCCAGGTACGTGCCGACATGGAGAGGGAACATAATCAATGCAAAGATGGAGATGAATCCGTCTCGTGTTCTCGGTATGTCTCTATCTGTGAATGCCGAAGGCGGAGTCCCGGGCGCAAAGTCTGGGCCCGGAGATTTCCACGTGGAGATTGATTGGATCAAAGCCATGCGAACCGGATGAGCACGCGGGTTTTGGAACTTGGAAAACATTCTTCTTGTGGTTTGTTACTGCTCTATGGTTTGTCTGGTTTCATGCAACTTTGACAAAAGGCAATTGTAGTGTGCTGATAAATAATTAGAAGACCTATGGACGATTCTAATGTCATGATTGGAATTTTGACATAAAAATACTGTAAAATCTAGATAGAAATGGGGCAATTTACCTAAATAAGACTAAAAGATACGGAGTAATAACTTTCTCAATATAGGACTATATGTTTTTATTTCTCAATGTAAGGCAATTGATCATTATCTATGAGTCATTATTCAGTTAAATGTCCAGCATTACTTGGACATTATTCTTCTCACTAGTCATAATTAAGTTCTATTTAGGGAATAAAAAAGTTTAAGTCCTACATTGGGAAATGACTTATGTTTTAGTCTTATTCAGTGTAAACTTCACATAGAAATATGACATCAACGGCAAGAATTATCAGCATTACAAAATTTCAATAAATATTTCAATATGTTAGAATTATTAGGTCTAAAAACTTGTATCACTAGAAAAATAGAAGTGGCTACGAACAAATTGAAGAATAACATGTTTGCAAAAGAAAATCAAATATCAAAGGAATAAATTCGTGTAATTTGTAGGACCATTTTTTTTTATTAATAATAATTTATTCTTACCTTTATAAGTCTAGTTTTATTTCAATTATTCACTCCGTGTTAAAGTGTCAAATTTGAACTTTTCATAAAAATAAATAGTGTAATTCTCATAACACGATTTTAATTGAAATTAACTCTGATTGATTGTAAAAAAAATCAAAACTTGACAAATGCTATGGTACCACAGTTATTTTTTTAATGATATTGATTTGATTACAATTTAGTATCTTAATGTCAAGAGTTTCTTAACAAATTTAAAAAGAAAATAACTATGTCAATTGTATTCGGGAATGCATTACATTTTTTAATCTACTTTTGCTTTTACACTATGAGGGGCAAAGAAAAAGAAAATGAGAAGGAAAACAATTTTCTTGTTTGGTTAGAAAGGAAAAAGAAAAGAAAAGTAGAAGAAAAAGAAAACGAGAAGACAAATTGTACTGAAAAGAAAGAAAATTAAATTCCTCCCATTTTGGTGAGGAAAATGAAGGAAATCTGTTTTCTTTTCTTTTTTTCGGAATTCCTTGAACCAAACATAGTGTTACTGTTATAAAAATACTTTCTCCGTCGTATATTAATCCATTTTGCTTATATCGAGTTCTAGGATTCTTTAATTAAATGTAGTTCCTATCATTAAATTTTTCCTTTTGGATACTTGGAAACATCTCAATACCCAAATAGTTTGTGAGTAAGATTAAAAAATAGATGCAAAATTCACAAGAATCTCCTCAGAAATGATAGATTTTATATAAATACTCTCAAATTCATTTATTTATATCGTTACTCCCACATTTTTCTGTTATTTACGTCGTTACTCCTTAATTACCTAATCATTATCAATTTTACTTAAATGTGTCTTTCACCGTTGAGTGACAAATTAAAATGCCGAGTGGTATTTTTTCACTCTTAAGTCTAAACTACCAAATCCACCTATGCGTATTCTCTCCCATAGTCTTACGCAGATGTTCTTCTGCGTAAGTCCAATCGTTGCTTTTATCTCTCATAATTTTTTTTTTAATTTTTTCATATTTAGAACTTCCTAAACCTTCTTCCTGCCTGATAATATAATATCAAGCTTATTCATATTAATTTGAATTCCGCCAAAAAGATGAAGAACCTCGTTTCATTTATGAATTCGGCCAAAAAGACTGATCTTTTATAATATATTAATGAAACCATCTCGGTAAAAAAATCAAGCATATAAATAAAAATTAAATTATGAATTAAAAACAAATAGATTGAAGGGGCCTTAGAAATGAACCCAGATCTCGAAGAAAAAGAAAAGAGAAACTTGAATAGATTCAAAATTGAAAATTGTCTCTTCGATTTACTATAGATTTGCCTACAAAATTCAAACCTACAATGGCGGGAACAAGAGACATGAAGATAAGATGGACCAATTCTGAATATAAAAAAATAAAAAAAAGTAATGGGGCAAGAATAAGCTGAGTCAAAATTGATATTTTAGGCTCCGTTTGGAACACGAGAAAATGACTTCTGGAAATCATTTTCCTCATTTTCTGGTGTTTGGTGAAATTGGAAAATGGAGGTCAATGGAAAACAATCGTGAGTCAAACGGGAAATCTCAACATGTTATTTTGCCCCTTAGCGCTATAAAAACACCCAATAACACCGATGATGACTAGGCAATGGCAGAGTAACGACGTAAAAGATGCCATAAGAAACTCAATTTTTTAGAATTTACTCAAAATGAAGCAATATTAATCATCTTTGCAAGTTGCAACCATTTCTCCTTTGAATATTAATTATCACTTTTTTTTCCCTTCTCATGATAAAACACACTCTCAAGACCTTAACTGGCAATGAAATGGCACTCCTACCAACCGCTTGGTAAATGACCTGAGAAGACCTTCTCCAACCAACAACTAATAATACATAATATAAACTCTCTGCCAAAATGCAATAATAAATCTCAACTCTTTTTCTCCTACCACTATGAGATGACACTGATATGATATGTAATGCCTTTAAAATAAAATTAAAATAAAATAAAAAATCACATTGTTTTTATCATATCCCTGTCGTACAACAACAAATCCAGTAAAATCCCACAAAAGCACAGTAAATAAAAGTAAACACAACAACGCGAACAATGTAAATATGGTCCGATAAAACATATAGTTACTTACCGCGTCTCATAATCGTCCAAAAATCCAAACACACGTACTTTCGTACATAGGTTTCATGATTTTATGTAATAAAAAAACGCGTTCAAAGCGAAACGAAAAGAAGCAAACGAGCATGGCGGAACAGTACATACAGTGTGGCGGAAACGGGATGTCGGTTCTTGGTTTCTTATGTACAATGACCTTTTCGCCCTCCTCTTCCTTCTCCGGAACTGCACTTGTAGGGACCATGATGACATTCATATCCAGCCAAGTTTGTTTTTTTTCATTCAGACGTACCAAGTGGTCGCGTCCTGCTTTGGCAGCTGGTCCGCGGAGTAGTCAACTCCACCCAAAATGAATGGGGAGTCGAACCCAAACTCAATCGGCTTCGGGTCGAACGGAGACGGGTACTGGGCATCCGCGGGCGGGAAACCGGTCGACCCTTTGAAGAAGTCGTCCAGTTGGAGGTGCTGCTGAGCTGTCGCGGGCTGCAGCAGGTTGTTGCGGTCCCCTGCTTCGACCGGACCGAAGTTGTTCCCATTTTGTTGGAACGTGTGGTCGTAGAACGACATGAGTTCTGAAATCATTTTCTGGCCATCTTCCGGAAGCCCGAAGCTAGACGAAACATTTGGGTTGGTCAGGTTGCCAAAAGGGCAATGGGAATACTGATGGGTATATGTTCTCTTAAGATTCGTGTGCTCCTCGCCAAGTGGGTCCCGTTTCCTCTTCTTCTCGAGGAAATCCGAGTCCACGTCGAGAATCTCTCCCTTCACCGGAGCTAATAATAAGGGTCCCACATCATAGTCGCCTGCATCCGGATTGCTACCCACCCTAGGGAAAGACCTGTTTGGGTAGGTATCCGGATGCAGCGTCCTAGCGAGGGACTCCTCTTGGTTGATTATAGCAATCCAAGTAGAGCTCTCCTTTGCTGTCATCTTGTCCTGCAGGCATTTTGACTGCCGGACCAGCTTGCGGATCTTGGGGATGTCCGGCGACAAGTGTTTGATCACCGCGGTGAGGACGCCCACTTTCCACGCCTTCTTCAGGTCGTGGGGCTTCTTGTAGGGCGGGGGCCCGTGGTCCTTTGGCATACCCAGCTGGGCCCACCACTCCTCGTCCCCCGTGGGCCACCACGGCGGGGCCACCCCCTTTTCCAAGGGGAACCTCCTCTGGGGAGGGTCGCAGTGCTGCATTAGAGCGGAGAGGAGGGAGCCGAGCGTGGTGTCCTGGAGCTCTTGCAAGGTGTGAGGGGTCGATACCGCAACGGTTGACCGGTCAACGCTCCCGGGGACGTTGTTCTCGGCTTGGAACTTCGCCGCGGCGGCGGGCCCGTTCCGGTCGAACCTCACCTTTTCCTTCCACCAAGCGCGGAGGTTGTCGGAGGCACCGCTCACCGGCTTCCCGTTTTCCGGAATAATCCCGTAAACGAAACCCTGGGCGTTGCAAACCTCCATCATCTTCAACATGTACTTCAAGATCCCGTCCTGGGCACGGGACATCTTCTTCCTGCGCGCTTGTTCCTGGGAATGGAGTTGCTTCAAACCACCACCACCACCACCCTCCTTGATACTCTTGTTCTTCTCCTTCAGCCGCCTCAGGCGCATCCTGTCCCTCCACATCCTCCTCTCAAGCTCATCCACATCCATGTCTTCATCGCTCTCTTCCTCATCTTCAACTGCTGCTACAGAAGCTTTGGTTTCCACTTGCGGGAGGGCAATTTCGGTACAACCAGGGGTATCCGAGAGGAAATCGAGATTTTCGCAAAAACCCATCTCCTCAAACATACCCATCATTCAGGCACCCAAATAAAATGGACTCCAAGCGATTAAATGAAGACTAACTCTGTGATCTTTCTGCAGAGAGAATAGAATAAAGTGATAGAATTAGAAGAATGATTATGCAGATGTCCAAAAGGTAGGATTTTAAACTAAGATAATTAAGAACATATATATTCACAGAATATTATGATATGGTAACGTCTTTAACATAATATTCGCAGAATATTACGATATGGTAACTTCCTTAACACAAACAAAGCAAAAAAAGAAAACTATTAAAGAGATAATAATGAACATATAAAACCACACCTTTGAACTAAATCCTCTCTAGTTGCAGAAAACAATCCTTTTAAGAACTATTTTCTCTCATTAAAATCAACCACTTATAGCCATGACTAAACTAAAACTCATGTGCACAAGACAAAAAGTAAAAGTGTTTGATGCACAGAAAGTTACATGCAGATTGAACTTATCATCTATGCACAAAAACATATATAACCATTTCATAGATAATAATCTACTCCATCCGTCCGGATTTAATCGTTTGATTTCCAAAACACAGCAAATTTCACTGTGAGCTGTTCTCTAAATATGGTAAACAGACAATTATTTCCAAATGAGGGGTATAATGAGACTGCCCCAACCAAGAGTGTATACCAAATTGGGCTCAATATACCAAACCCATTTTGAAAAGGCTATTAGAGCCTGTTTGGCAATAGCTTCAGCATTTTGAAAAGGTTATCTCACGTTAGTGTTTTCAAACTGAATCTACACCTTTAAAAAAATTATCCAAAACGCTAAGCTAATTGAAAACGTTGTTCCCAAACCCGACCTTAATATATTCAAGCTCAAACCACCGAAGCTCGCACAATTGGATCGGGTTTGGATCCCACGCAAACCCGGAAGTGAGGATCCAATGGGATGACGATATGTAGGCACAACTAAGGTTAGCGAAATTGGATACTTGATATCCGTGATCCACTCTTCCATCCTACGAATGTAGATCACAATTTCCCTTGATTGATTCACTACTATAGGCCTATAAATACATCCCTCTTCTCTTGAGAAGGTATCGAATTCTTAAACCACGAAATCGTTCGTATAACTTCAATTCCTCATATTAACAATTATCACATCATAATTTTGGTAGATTAAAATCTATCACCAGAAAACCCAAAATGGAAGAGTGGACAACTAAATCCAAACGAAGATGGTAATGATCAATACAAAACAACATCATGATCCTTTAGGAAAAAGATTAAATTTTTCTCCAAACGTAACGCTCCTACTTCACCATCCTTTCCATTTATTCAGATACGCCCTGATTTAGGTAAGCTATTCGATTTCTTTTCATTCCTGATTCGATCTCTAACATTACTCACTGATTCAATAATTCCAGAAAGTTCCATCTTCAGAAGTAGAAATTTAGAACAGAATTCTTGAAAAAAAAACAAGAAAAGAAAAGAAATCATAGAGAAATGGACTCACGGGTATAGTATAGTAGATCTTCTCGTGAACTGCTGGGAAAGATTTATCTCCAAGATTTGATTTTTCTTTTCAGATAGGTCTGATGAAATGTGGGTTTTCTTTTTTTTTTCCCTCTTTTGGGCACAAAGATGATGGTGGATAAGAACAGCTGGGGTGGGATGGCGTTATTGTTGTTGCGTAGTGGCGCTTCACGTTTGGGTGTCGGGAAGTCAAATATAAAGAAGATAAAAGGAGCTAAGAAAGGAAAGGCGAGAGGAAGGGGAAAGGAGTCTTTATAGAATTAAGGTCACAAGTTTTGAATTGAATATCATAATTAAAAGGTCATTTTCTTCCTAAAGACGCATAAGAACATGCAAAAACCAAATCACACAGTCTTTATAGAATTAAGGTCACAAGTTTTGAATTGAATATCATAATTAAAAGGTCATTTTCTTCCTAAAGACGCATAAGAACATGCAAAAACCAAATCACACTAATATTCACGTTGTCACAATTTAAATTGACTGTGTCGATTTATGATATTTGACTGAAATTATTTTTGAAACAATTTATTTGAAAAGTGAAACGAAACCAAAAAAATAAAAAAATTAAACATACTCCCTCCGTTTTAAAACTAACTTCTCATTTGATTTTTCACGGTCTCCCACGCAATACTTTGACCATCAATATCTTCATTTTTATATAAATATATATTATAAAAATAATATATTTTAAAACTATGTTTCAAAATGAATCTATTGATATTAAATTTATATGAAAATTCAATGTATTTTTTCGGTAGTATACGTTCAAAGTTTAGAAAATCTGACTGCAAAAGTCAAATTGAGAAGTTAATTTTAGTACGGATGAAGTATTAAAAAATTACATCAAAATTTCTACAAAATAAGAAGTGACACGACTATATTATTTTTTAAATGAGTAATGGAAATAGATAAATAAAGTAAATAAAGTTTGACATTATAATTAAAAAACAAGTAACTCAATTTGGGATTGAGAAAGTAACAAGGAACCAGGCATAGCCGGTCGACATGTGTGAATTATAGATAGAAACTATGAAGGTCATGTTCTTTTGATTTGGAATTTCAGAGTTAAATGTTAGAAGAAACTGAAGAAAGTTGGAAAACATTGAAAGGACATACTAAACGAAGACAAGATTAGTGCCACAAGTCAATGCACTAAGGGTATAAAAAAGTAAAATTATCACAGATAACGAATGTAAAATATCATAAAAAGTAAGACAAAAGAAATATAGGAGGACAAAATTGCAACAATATGACTCATATAATAACCCTTATTATTCAAATTTACAAGTCTTGGAGTTAACTATTTCAAAATAAAATGTTAATCAACTAAACAAATTATTTTATTTTTTTGGAGTAAAACTCCAAAATTCCAAATTCAGAGGAATGTGTGAAAATGACATGAAATAAGTCTTGAAATATGCAATTGTGGCTTCAAAGTTTAAAACCTCACACCAAATATTTTACTAAGGTAATGTCTTATATGCATAACACAACATGCAATATACTCATCCTATTATCTAACTTGCCACTAAGACTGTCTATACCTGAAAAAAAATTATATTATTGATAAAAGTAAAGAAAGAGTGTGAGTCATAAAAAATTACAAATACATTTTGAGATAAAATAGAATGACATAAAAGAAAAGAAAACGAGATAATAAATATAAAAATTTTTCAACTCTTTCCCGTTTATTTTAATTCTTTTCAATTTTTTCCAACTTCTTTTAGCTTTTTTGAATTCTTTTGAGTTTCTTTCAACATCCAATTTTATTTTTCCAATCGAAAAGAACAGAACTGTAGTATTAGTGGATCAAGCCACTATGTGAAAATACTATGGATAACTTGCCAGATCGTCTCAAAAACAACTTAACGGGCTGGACCAATTAGTACTACAGAGTTGGGTACACGACTACATTTATGGAGCGTCGGGTAAATGGGCCACATACCCGGCCCATTCCATCTGACCAGAATATCTGTTCCCTCTTTCCAACTGCACCAAACAGGGGAGAAGTCCAGAATTCTTCTTTCTCTTCTTCTTCTTCTTCTTCTTCTTCTTCCTTTCTTTCATTATATATAAAAATACACAGTCGGTTTGCATATCGGATTGAGATCAATTTGAATCTCCATTTCCGCCTGAAGAAATCAGATATCGAAAGTTAAGAAAAAAGACATAGGAGGAAAGGGAGGGAATCGCCATGAAATTGCACAAGCAGGGGAGCGTGAATCACAGAAGAGATGAGGAAACCGCGCAGAGCACGCCTCCGTACTCCCCCAAAACCCTGAAACACCCTAGATCTCTGTCCAGATCCATCAACTATCTCCTCAGAGAACAGAGGCTCCTGTTCATCCTTGTGGGCATTCTTATTGGCTCCACTTTCTTCGTCATCCAGCCCAGCCTTTCGCATCTCAGCTCCTATCCTCAGGTCCCGAGATCGCGGCCTTTTCGTGTCTCCGACAAGGAAGCCGTTTCTTCTTACACCCATTCCAGGGGTGGCCGGAACGGCGCCGGGATCGGGCGGGTGCCGGTGGGGATTGGGAGGAGGAGGATGCGCATTGTGGTCACCGGAGGGGCAGGGTTCGTCGGGAGCCATTTGGTCGATAAGCTGATGAAGAGAGGCGATGATGTCATCGTCATTGACAATTTCTTCACGGGGAGGAAGGAGAACGTGATGCACCATTTTGGGAATCCCAGATTCGAGCTCATTCGCCATGATGTTGTCGAACCCATTTTGCTCGAGGTCGATCAGATCTACCACTTGGCTTGCCCTGCTTCCCCCGTTCATTACAAGTATAACCCTGTTAAAACAATCATATCCTTTTCTTTGACACTCTTATGAGTGTTGTTTGTCTGTTTAATTCAAGAAGATATGTGTGGATGAACTGGATGCTCTTTTGATTGAATGCTGGGTTTTGATTTTCTGTCATTTATACATGGATGCTAAGATTTCCCTTCTGTGTTTTGAATTCTTCTTTGAAAACCTTAACTGTAATCTTTACAAGACAAATGTTATGGGTACCCTTAACATGCTGGGACTAGCCAAGAGGATTGGTGCAAGGTTCTTGCTTACTAGTACTAGTGAAGTGTACGGAGATCCACTCGAGCATCCCCAAAAGGAGACTTATTGGGGAAATGTTAATCCTATAGGTAATACCTTCAGCTCAGAGTATCATTGTTGAATCATGTTAAGTCTCATCCAGATTATTTGGTTAAGTGTTTTAATTAATTGAGATTGAATGGCGTGCAAAGTTTAGGTGAGCGCAGTTGCTATGACGAGGGAAAACGCACTGCTGAGACTTTGACTATGGATTATCACCGTGGTGCAGGAGTGGAGGTAAATAAATATCTTACTATGGCAGCTTGTAGCTTACTAGCTTCTATAAGAACCCGATACACACATGTTTGAACTGCTGGTCCTCTAGTGTCAAAAGTGTCACTGCTTTTCTCGTGTCTACAAAGCCATTTCGTTTGAAAATTATTGTATTGTTTTCTTTGGTGACCTCTCTGTATCAAAAGTAGCCAGGGGCATTATGTTGCTAGCTGATGATGCCTTAACTATTTAGATACTACCTCTTTCTTGATGACCAAGTTGTAACTTTGCAAGGCATAGTTCTATAGGACAATGTACGGCGGTTTTCCCCTATGTGCCCTTGCATTTTCTCTATACTAAGTATTATCATTTTTAATCACCATTATCATTCTTATTAAATTATTAAATCAATCAACCCTTCAACAAAGATAGAGCTTCGTTTCAAATGAACGGAGCTGTTGCATGACTGTGAGAGGTCATGTACAACTATTTTCATATTCCACTCTCCTGACCCGTGTCATCTGTGACTAAATCAATCAACTTTTCATTTGAGTATACTTATTCTTTATGTATTTAATACTTTTTAAAAGTATGTATTGAATATTGATATATAAATCAACCAACCCCATTGTTGATGCTCTTAAAAGTTACTCCGTGTATGCTTTCTTACGTTACGGAATACAAGTGCAGTGACAAGAATGCCACTCTACTACAAGTGCAGTGACAAGAATGCCACTCTACTATTTGTTTTTTAGAGAATGCCATTGCCTTTTTTCTTTTCAATAATGCCATTTTTGACAAAAAACGAATAGTTGAGTGGCATTCTTGTCACTGCACTCAACAAAGGACTCTCAATTCCATTTTACCAAGGCATTCTTGTCACTGCACTCACATATTTTTGTGCTCAATAATATTCTTTATGTAGTTTATGAATATGTACACTCTATTTCTTACTCCAAACGAGACATATTAGAAAATTTAACTTGGAATAACATGTATCAAGCCTCATTCCAAGAGTTCTGAAATAACAGCAATGGCATTGTATGAAAACAAAAGTTTATCACATAATTTCTCTTTTTTTTATGCAATCTTATACTATGTTCTCTATGAATTTTTCCTTTCTCATGTACACTGTGACTTGGGTAGCTAGATTGATCTGGTTACATTCACAATCTAAGTGGCATCCTGATAAGTTTAATTACAACATTATCATTTTTCAGGTGCGCATTGCTCGTATTTTCAACACATATGGACCTCGCATGTCCCTAGATGATGGGCGTGTTGTCAGTAACTTTGTAGCACAGGTTGGTTTATACAGATTTTCTTGTGTGTTGAAAAGTAATTAATCTATGGATAATTACAATTCATTAAAGTTGTTCAATACTTCATTTTGAAATTTGAATTTCTTTTAATAAGCATCCATCAGATGTATTTAACTTCTGTTCTATTGTTGTGTAGGTTATTCGCAAGCAACCCATGACAGTTTATGGTGATGGGCAGCAAACAAGAAGCTTTCAATATGTTTCTGACTTGGTACACATTCTTTATATATCTTCAACACGTCCAACTCATCATGCTCCGATTCCAATACCTTGTTTTTTGTGCAGATTCCACCACTTTACTCATCAGAATCTAATTCCCAATCTCTGAATCTTTATCATATTTGTGATGTTTAATGCAAGATTCTTAAATATCTTGAAGTTTGATGCTGATGTATATTTTAAAATGTTTTGCTGAAGGTTGATGGATTGTCAGCACTAATGGAAGGTGAGCATGTTGGGCCTTTCAACTTGGGAAATCCAGGGGAGTTCACAATGCTGGAGCTCGCCGAGGTCTGTTTAAGATGTCTAATTATCTATATTCCTTCCATCCTAATAAGCTGTTTAGTTGGATAATAAGCTGGTTTGTTTTGGGAACACAGGTTGTGAAGAAGGTGATAGATCCCAGTGCAACCATTGAGTTTAAACCCAACACTGCTGACGACCCGCACAAGAGGAAGCCAGACATCAGTAGGGCAAAGGAGCTTCTGAACTGGGAGCCGAAAATCGCCCTCCATGATGGGCTGCCCCTCATGGTCAACGACTTTCGCAATCGCATCTTGAACGAAGACGAAGGAAAAGGGAACTAAAAACNACAATGCTGGAGCTCGCCGAGGTCTGTTTAAGATGTCTAATTATCTATATTCCTTCCATCCTAATAAGCTGTTTAGTTGGATAATAAGCTGGTTTGTTTTGGGAACACAGGTTGTGAAGAAGGTGATAGATCCCAGTGCAACCATTGAGTTTAAACCCAACACTGCTGACGACCCGCACAAGAGGAAGCCAGACATCAGTAGGGCAAAGGAGCTTCTGAACTGGGAGCCGAAAATCGCCCTCCATGATGGGCTGCCCCTCATGGTCAACGACTTTCGCAATCGCATCTTGAACGAAGACGAAGGAAAAGGGAACTAAAAACTACAAGTAAGTTTGAAGAGTCTCATTTATGAACTGCATGTACTGTATAGAAAAAAAAAGCACGCCGAGATTTCTCATCTTCATTTCTGTCTTGCAGCTGTAGTAGTCCATATATTTCCCCCCCCCCTCCCCCCGCCCGCCATTGCAACACCAATAGTTTTTCTGCAGGAATAGAAATAAGTTTCTCTTGTTTTTTTAAAAATAATTCAGACTTTTCTATGCTTCAATCTGAATGGGGCAATGCAGAGCTGTGTAGTAACTAGTAAGCACATTGTGGTGTTTAGGGCATTTCTGGTAAAAAAGAGCTGTTTGATTTTTTTGTTTATGAGCAATGCAGTCATTTTTTTGAGTCTGTTGGGGGAAAAGAGCATTTTAGACGGATGTGAACTGAACTGCTGTTTTGAATTAGCAGTAAAATGGCATTATGCTTGTGAAAACATTTTGAATTTTTACGTTCACTATCTATAAGAGTCAGATTTTATCTATTTTCTTTGTCTACTTTCGACTTTCGTTTCTCATTTGGTAAAATAATAGTCGTGTCATCTTTTGTTTCGTAAATTTTTTTACAACATTGTTTCAGTGCCTCATATCTTTCTTTTCTTCTTTTAAATTAAAAAACTCTTCACGCTTTTTCTAGAAAAAAGACTACTCCCTCCGTCCCACTGTCTTTGTCCACTTACCTTTTGGCACACCATTCAATGCATTTCTTTAATTCATTTTATCTTGTAATTTGTATATTAAAAAATTATAGAAATTATATATTAATAATCTATATGTTAAGACGAATCAAACAAGATCACACATGACTATTTTTAGGCTTACACATTGAGAGAATTTGATGAGTCAAAGTGCTTAGATGAATAGTTCCAAAAGTCAAATGTGGACAAAGACAGTGGGAGGGAGGTAGTATTTTATTCATATTTTAACACTATGTAATTGTTTGTATTTCATTCTTTGTCACCAATCTACGGCTAAAGTCTAATTTATCCCCTCTCAGTAATCGTTGGATCGGGTCTAAAAGAATCCTTGAGAATGGGGTTCATGTTTTTACTTCTTTCCTTCAATACTTAGTATGGAGTATTAGTATTACACAATAAAGGTAATAAACAAAAAGTTCTCTTTTTTTGCTTCTTACATTAAAAAGCATGTCAATCAAAACTAGAACTAAGTAGAGTTAAATGCACAAATAGTCCTTGTGGTTTTTTATAAGTAGGTTAATAGTCTATGTATTTTTAAAGGGCAATGCTAGGGGTACACCAACATGGGGTACCCCTAGTTTAATTTATTTTTAAAAGATGTAAAATAGTCTATGTGCTCTAAGAATTGATGCATAATTATTTCCTTTTAAAGGAAAACGCAAAGCACACGGAATATATGCGTATTGTGTGGAAGTGTGAAGCATGTAACAAAAAAGAAAGAAATTTATCTCATGAAATTGCCTCCTCATCGTAGTTAAAGACAATCAATGGTCTTTTTTAGTTTTTCTCACACGATTTTACTTTGAAATAAAACTACTTAAAAAGCAAAATAATGTCGAGCTCTCAGGAAACATAGTACTATAATTCAAGAATATTACTATAGAAGAAACGGTGAATTAATTGTAAGAGTTAAACTAAAAGATGAAAGATATTATACTATTGTTCAAAATTACACATTACAACTAAAATTTCAGAGTAACTTTTTTTATTGTTACATGATTGATGTCTTTGCATAATACGTGAGTGTTGTGTTGTGTACATTTTACGAATTTTTTGATACAAGGACTAATTATGCTATGGTTGGGAACAATTTATCCACTTATGAAACACCACATAGATTATATATGCATTTAATTCACAAAGATCTGAGCCTCCCTTTCAATTTAAGTTAGCCCGTTTTAATATATGTTGTTTGACCAATTTTTTTAGATATAATTTGTTTGAAAAATTATTGAAAAAAGTAAAAAAAAAAAATAGCATATTTTTTAAACTTACATCAAAAGATTTAGAGAGTACAAATCAATATATGACATGACTATATCCACATTATTCTTTTGCACGAGTGCGGAAAGTAGTCAAAGAAAATACTCCATCTGTCTTAAAATGTTTGTCACATTACGTAAAAAATATGAAATAAATAAATAATATTTATTTTGTCTTATTAAAGTTCGGCAAAGATATAAATAATAAAATTTCTATATCTAAAAATTATATAAAAAGGTGACAAAAATATTCTATTTAATCAAATAATCAATGAAAATATATAAATAAACAAAAGCTTTTGTGATTTTCAAAATGTAAACTGTGACATTCTTTTTTAGGTGGAGAATCTATGACATTCTTTTTTAGGTGGAGAATGTAGTTAAAATTTGAATATGTAAATATTGAACAAACAATATACGGAGTAAAAATTAATAGGAATGAAAAACTTTTTTCTGTGGGTTATTTTGTTCAAGCATGTCAGGGTACATGAAGATAAATGTATTTTTGTTTGTTTCGTCTTTTGTTCTGTTTTGGCAGAACGTCTCCTGCAACGGCTATTATTATTGGGCAATGCTAGGGTACACCAACATAGGGTACTCCAAGTGTACACCAAGCCAATATAGACACACATAGACATCAAATGTCTGTGCAACACAGACACTTTGTGTCTGTGTGTGTCTGTGTTGGTTTGGTGTACACTTGGGGTACCCCATGTTGGTGTACCCCTAGCTTAATTCATTATTATTTCCTCCATTCCTGAATGTTTGACACGTTTCCTTTTTCATTAATTACAAAAACTTTTATTTATTGGTATGTTTTTATTGATTATTTGATAAAATAAAATATTTTTGAAATATCTTATTTCAAAGAATTTTTTCATGTAATTTTTAAATATCTAAATTTATTTTTTATTTATATACCAATATTTAAATAAAATAAATTTAGAAACTTGATATTTTGCGTTGTTTTCCAAAATGTGATAAACATTTGGGAATGGAGAGAGTATTACGGAGTATTCCGTATTATTTATTAAAGCCATTCGACGGATTTATTATCAACATTTTTTTGGGGACCTCTGGAATTAATGGTCTAGTTTCTATGTCTGGAAGATAAAATTCATTAAAGTGTCGCAAATTTGTCATCCCATTTTAATTCCTCAGAAATTAAAGTGTTAAAATTCAAGAATTGACTGATAAAAAAATTATTCAGTTCTAATGGAAGTATGGTAGAACTAAATTTTTTTCCAACAAGAAAAGTGAAAATTATTTCGACGAATATAAAAAAAAAAAGTGAGAATTTTCTATGGGTCACATCGAGTGTATCATTGAGTCTATCTTACTCGTTTTTTTTGAGAAATTTACCTAAATAGAACTAAAACATAATGACTTTCTCAATATAGGACCGTATGTTTTTATTTCTCAATGTAGAACTTTTGGTCATTATAGAGTAGTCATTATTCAACTAAATGTCCATCATTATTGGTCATTATTCCTCCCACCAGGTCATTATTAAGTCCTACGGAGTATTTAGGAAATAAAAAAGTTTAAGTCCTACGTTAGGAAAGTCATTATGTTTTAGTCTTATTTAGTGCAAATTTCACTTTCTTTTTTCATCCAACTAGCATCTTTCTTTGTCATTTTACTTTATGCTATATTTGGTTTGTGGAATTTGGAAAAGAAAAAAGAAAATGAGAAATCAATACAATGTTTGGCTCAAGAATTCTGAAACGGAAAAGAAATATTCTCTTGGTCTCAATGTATTCGTTCACTTTGACTTTTTTGAATCAAGTTGAACAAAATTAATCATCAATCACTCTGAATTTTTATTGCATATCAATACAATAAAGTAAAATTTTAATACTCCGTAATGTTCAAGAAGATAAAAGTCAAACTGGAAATAAAACTTCTTGTTTTTGTAGACAAGAAAAGAAAAGAATGTGGAAGAAAAAATTTGAGATTAGGAAAATAAATGGGTAAAACATTTTTTCTTCCATCTTGGTGAGAAAAAAAAAATTGATATGAGGAAAATAAATGGGCAAAACATTGTTTAAGTCCTTGTTTAAGAAGAGCGTTTTCAACTAGCGTTAGCGTTTGGGATAAAATATTCCAAAAATGATAATGCTAAAAGCTACCGTTAGATAACATTTTCGAAACGCTAATGCTAATCTCTAATGCTGATGCCAGGGCCTAAATATTTGAGTTTACATTTTGCATTGTTGATGCCTTAGGGAAAAAATGATGTAAAACTAAAAGAGAATAAGGAATCAAGAAAAAAAGAAATCATTTGAAAATGTTAAAAAAACGATGAAGAAATTTGATGGGCATCTGATTCTTGAGGCTAACTAATGGTTGAGAAATAGACTTCACTTTGTGCTATATTCCTTGCAAAAGAAAGGGCTTTTCCACAATTTAATGGAATTTGGTCTTTATTCCTTTCTCACAAGTCAATTTGAGTTGGATTTATAATAAAGTTAAAAAGACAAAAGAGTTAATAAAAATTACTATGACATTAACAAAAGCATATATCCTAAGAACTGACACAAACAAATTGAAAAGAGTTAAAGAACAAACTATATGATCTTTGACAAAACATCAATCCTGAAAAAATGACACAAACAATCAATATAACATTAAACAATTTTTTTAAACTTTGTACTATTTAATTGTATTTTATATTTTTAGTTTAAATATTTTAATTAAATGAAGTGTTAAAAAATTATATTAAAAAATAAAAGGGAAAGGCGAAGAGAAAGAGAAAGGGAACCACACTCTTGAAAGGGGAAAAGAAAAAAATAAATGAAAAAAAGTGACGTGAACCTAAATTAGCAGAATGAAAGAGGGGAAAAGGGAAACCATATCAATAAGCCTTAGCACGAACATTTACATAATTTTATTGCTTTTTAAGTTCGGAAAAGAACAAACTTAAATTTGTGATAAAGGGATTGGAGTATATGCTCCATGCAATCCGTTTCAAATTAAACTTCCTACTTTGATTTTTATGAAATTTAAGAAAAAATAAAAATTAATGATCGAGACTTATGCAAAGAAGAAAAAAATAAGGGAGCAGTTCTCATGACATTGGAACCCCATTTCATATGATAACCCAAGACCGCTACGGTGTCCAATTCGTAAAATTGACGGTCTCTATCCACCCACCTTTTCCCGAGTTGAACACACCTTGCCACCCCCTTCAATTTCATCCCAGAGAGTCTCTCTTCAGATCTGACCAGACTGTCACTGAGATGATGTAAATTGAACTTTGATAGCAGATTGGTGTCAAAGGGTGAAATGTATGAAAGATTGGTGACAATGATAGAATTTGGGATGGGTATGGACAACAAGACACTTAGGTTGAACCACATTAAAAGATTGAATCCAATCGATTAGTTAGTTCAACTCAAGGGCTTATATACCGGTTTATTTTCTCTTCAAGTTCCGATGTGGGATACTCTTTAACACTCCCCCTCAAGTGGACAACCGGGCCATTTTGAATCTAACCGATTGACCACTTGCAAATGAACTCCCATTCCCTTGACTTTTTTTTTGAGCGCCAACACCTAAAGGACCACGAGCCGCTGGGTATGGACTTCCAGACGAGCAATCGTGTTAAACGGGCCACAGGCCGTTGGGTACATATTCCATACGGACAACTGGGCTAAAGACAAACGGGCCGCTAGGAATGAACGTCTAGACGGACACCTTGACAAACGAGGTGGGCCAAAACCTGCTCCGATACCATGATAGAATTTTGGATTGGGTATGGATAACTGGATTCGGAAATAAGACACTTGGGCTGAACCACATTAAAAGATTGAATCCAATCTATTAGCTAGTTCAACTCTAGAGCTTATATACCGATTATTTTACTCTTGGATTTCCGATGTGGGATACTCTTTAACAGACAAAAATCTAAGGTGTAACAAAGATCACCTTGGTTCCCATGACATTGCATCTCAATATTATGTGATGACCTGAAGTTCATACAATGTTCCATTTGAAAAATTGATAGTTCCTACCCTCCAACCACCCCGATAAATCCCCACCCAGCCTGGCCCGAATATACCTTGCACCCCGTCACTTGCATGCCACAAGATTTAGTTGACTTTGGAGTCAAAGTTTGACTCCAAAGTTAACTAAAGTTTGTGGCATGCAATTGACGGGGGTGCGGCGGAACGATGTAGGAACTTTAAAATTTTCAAAAGGAGCATACTAGAAAATATGGAGTGGAGGAGTATATTGAAAGTGAAGTGAAATATGGAACAAAAGCATTGGGCGTCAGCAAGCATGTTCGTTCATTTAGCTCAGAAATTGAGAGATAGAAAAACAGAGGATCATATCCTCAAACAAACTTCTTCTCCCACTTTTTAATCTTTATCTCCATTTTCACACCTCCAAAAATCTTGAATAATAAGATTCCATACATTTTATTCTTTTTATTACTTGTAATAATTAATTGCATGAGAGGAATGGATTTGCTCTGCTCCTCCCAATCCGCCACCGCCATCTGCTCCTCAATGGCAGAAATTACCCACGCCGCCTCCTCCTCCTCCGCCCCCGTCGTTCATCTCGGCCGTGGAGACGGCGGCCGGGCCATCGACCGGTTCAACCCCATCATCACCGATTCCCGCCGCCGAACTCAACCGGCCCGGAACCCGGCCGGCCCGGCCCAGCAGAGTGATACCAAACCGACGAAAAAGAATGATAATAAGGAAAATAAGAAGAAGAAGAAGAAGAAGAGCGATTCTACGAAGCCGCCGGCGACTCGCGGCGGCGGCGGCGGCGGGGGGTGGAGGTGTACGAAGCCGGGGGATTTCGTGACGCCGCAGAGCTCGTCCAGTTCCAGCAGGTACCTGTTGAACGATGAAAAGGATGGTTTCTTGGATGCGGTTCCGGGTTTCGACCCGATTATGAATCTGGAGGATCCGAATTGTAATGGTATGGTCCACCAAGCTGCAGAGGAGGTTTCGTCTTCGTCTTCTTCTCATCCCCAGTCTGGTCCCACCGATAATAAGGTACTCCCTCCTTTTTCTTTTTTCCACTCCCTCACTCAAGTACTTACATTAATGTTTGTATTTATATATATAAAATTCAAATTAAATCCTTTTTGTTTCTTAAATCACTTCTTCCCTTCCCAAAACAAATTTTCTTAAATATTAATTTATGAAATATCAAAATATGGGTCTAAAATCTATAAAGATCAAAACCTTCTAAAGCAAGTGGTGACATTAATTTTTTATTTTATCATATGACTAACAAATGTAGGTAAATAAAGTATATAAAGTTTAATGTTATAAATACTTCCTCTGTTCCAAATAAAATTGTCTGTTTATTATTTATATGGTCAAATTTTAGTCACTTTGTTTCCATATTTTCCCTAGTCATTTGAGAAAAAAATATAGTGATGTCATCACTAGTTTTATAGATCTTTTAATGTAATTTTCAAATAATAAATATGTATTTTTTATTTTTTAATTCTACACCGTTTATCATATATAATGATTTAAAAATAGCTTCAGTCAAACATCGTTAACCGAAACCAACAACTTAAATTTGGGACGAAGGGAGTAGTAAAAAGACAGTTTAATTTGGTATAGAGTGAGTATTTTTATTGATATCCTAATTTATAAATAATATAATTTTAAAAATGATGAGATTTTGGATGTTGTTCGAAATGGGAAGAAAAAAAATTGGATGAAGATAATATATTGATATTTTTAATATATTTTTGTTGAAATAAAAGAAATTAAAATCATTTCACTTAAAGAACAAAAGAATGGTTTTTTGTAAATATTTCGATTATATTTATCAAAACAATTTTATATTCAAAATACTTTATAAATATTTATAAAAAATTATCTGACTAAATTTATCTTTAGTACTACCTTGTCTGATTATTTACTTCTTTATTTTTTTATCAATATTTTAAACTTTGACAACAAATGATAACTTAAGTCTATTTTTTATCAATAAAGAAAAATAATACGGAGTATGTCTTTTGACTATGTAAATTTAAAAAATAACCTTACTTTAAAAAATAATGTGAAAAGTTGTGATCTATATATTGTTTTCTCTCTATGAAAATAAGGAAGTAACAATTATTTCGTTTTTTGTTCATGGTGATAGAGATTTTTTTTTGGAGCATGTTACACATACCCCAAAATTTGTACTCCATTTATACACCAAAGGTATGCACCAACATTTTGATGGTTCACACTGACACAAAATGTTGGTGCGTTAACAAAAATTTACACTGACATAAAGTGTTGGTGCGTTAACAAAAATTAGCATTACACCAACACAATATGTTAGTGCATCCCTGCGGTGTACAAAACGGGGTACAAATCCTTGTGGTACAAATAGTTTTAGGCTCCATTTGGTACACGGAATTCAAACTACAGAATTGGAATTGAGAACTTCAATTCCGATTATGGTGTTTGGTAGTACAAAAATTTTGTGGATTTGGAAATTCTAGTGCAAAAAAAGAATTGGAATTGGTGAATTCAATTCTATGGAATTGAATCCCATGAAATTTCAATTCCAATTCCATCAATTCCGTATACCAAATGGACCCTTACCTTTTTTTTTTGGTTATTAAGGCTTATTCCAGTATGATTTACTGTTTCATTCCCCAAACTGATTTAGAACCTTCACACCAGAAACAGGAATTTAACAACTTTATTTGGGCCCNTTTTTTTGGATTGTAAAAAAGCTGTAAAATAAAATCGTTGGAATGACAAAGAGTTGACACTGGGGGGGGGAGGGGGTTATGAGTTGTTATAGTACAGTGTTTGTGGTCCTAAAAAAGACCAAATTTAAAGTTGTGTGTGACAATATTGAATGAAATTGGGTGCAGGTGGTTGTTGTTCTTAGAGTTTCACTTCATTGCAGAGGGTGTGAGAAGAAGATGAGGAAACACATCTCAAGAATGCAAGGTAATTCCCACACCACACAATTACAAAAATAAATGATGAAATTCGTTCATAAGATCATATCTCGGAAGAGGTAAATTGAACAATAATCTTGGAGAAAATTTTCGTACACAAGACTAAGGGTAGTACATTTTCTCAAATCGGACAACAACGACAATAGTAATAGATCCAATAAAATTTCATTAAAAAATAGGGCCTTAAGGAAAGTATGTGTACAACAATCTTTACCCATATTCGAAAGGAGATGCGTTTTCAAGAGACCTGTCAAGAAAAAAACTAATTCAACCAAAAGCTAGAACTAGTAATTGTAGATTCAAAAAATATTTTATGCTTTTCCTCACATGCGTATGAGATTTGTTTTTGTTTGAGCCTGACAAGTGGCCATTGATTCTTTTAAAAAAATAATAGTTGGCACTAAGGTTTAAACTCATGACCTTTTGGCCTACAAATCTTTGATATCATATCAAGTAATCAATTTAACCAAAAGCTAAATTTGTGGTTATATGCTTGGGAAATGTTTTACGCCGTGTACTATAGCACTCACCTCAGGAGGAGTCAAAGTAAACAATATAATTACAATAAGGATGAATCTCACATCTAGTCTCTCAGAATCGGTCGAACAATAACTTGGTCGGAAGTAAATAATTAGGCTATAATCTTAATTTAACAAGTAAAAAATGAGATAGAAATGATATCCATCCTTAATACATGCAAGGATTTCATGCTATTTTCAATTTTTATAGTCGTTAAGATTTGAATTTGGACATTGCCACATTCTGCACCCCTTCATTGTCATCTAAGCTCACAGGTGGATCCAAGTAGGCTTTGCGTGGCCAGTGCCCTAATCAATTGTTTAGTATAGTGTTATTTAAAAAAAATAATAAAAAAACAAAAAATTGTCTGAGGTCTTGAACAAAGGGTCCATCTTTTTTCTTGGATCCGCCATTGCAACAAAGCTTGTGTGTTTATGTAAATCTAAATAAGGAGATGTTACAATTTCTAATTGATTAAGACCTCGTTTGGTATTAGCATTAGAAATTAGCATTAGCTTTTTGAAAAGGCTATCTAACGGTAGCCTTTAGCATTAGTATTTTTCGTATTAATCTACACTTTTAATTTTTTATCCAAAACGCTAACGGTAATTGAAAACTCTCTTCCCAAACAAGACCTAACTTGGATTGTGGATTACTTGATTAAACAGGAGTGTCATCTTTCAACATAGACTTTGTAGCCAAGAAGGTGACGGTGGTGGGAGATGTAACGCCGTTAGGAGTTCTGGCCAGCATTTCTAAAGTCAAGACTGCCCAGCTCTGGTCACCTCCTCCTCCCTGTGCGGCGGCGCGTAGAGTTTGATTGTTTAGGCAGGCCTATAGCCTATTCAGGTTTATTTACTACGGAGTATATTAGTAGCTGCATTTCACTTGCTCTTTCCATTCTTTTTTATACTGATTATAATAATCTTTATATACATTAAAAAATGAATGAATATAGATATAAAATGTCTATATACTTTCGTTCGTTTTTTAATGTTTCAAAAAAATTATAATTCTCAGTTAAAAAAGAATGAATATGGAGTGTATTAGGTATAGAAGAAGGTAGATTATTAGTAGGATTATATGTAATATTGTTATTACTGAGTGAGAATTTGGTTTATTTTGAGTATGTAATATGTTCAAATTTTTCTAAAACTTCTTTTTTTTTTTGTAAAAATTTACTACAACAGACCTTTTTTTTAATTTTCTTGAAGCTTTCTTTCTACTCTCCCAAAATGAATAATAGTTTAGGGGTAATTTACCTAAATAAGACTAAAACATAATACTCCGTAACTTTTTTCAATATAGAACCATATATTTTTATTTCTCAATGTAGGATCATTGGTCTTTATCTATTAATCATTATTCAACTAAATGTCCAACATAACTTGAGCATTATTCTTCTCACTAGACATTATTAAGTCCTATTTAGAGAATAAAAAAGTTTAAGTCTTATATTGGGAAATGACTTATGTTTTAGTCCGCAAATTTTACATAGCTTAGTAAGGAAAAGTGAAATAATCTTTATAATCATTAGTCCTAAATTTGGTAACAACTAATTAGTTGTCTAAAACATCCTTTAATTATTTGTCACAATTACGATTGACCATTAACTAAATTCCGCTAATAACGTGGCCCCTATTAATTAATTTGAAGAAACAAAACATCCTTTATAATGTAATTACTCCGTCTATAAACACAATTAAGGAAGCCTTTGCAACTTGCAAGTACTATGTATTTATCACACTTCTTATTTATCATACTAAAATTATAACTCAAATCACCTCGTACCAAATTGTTGCTCGACCGGTCCTAAGGGACACTTGGGACATGATTCATCCAATGTGATTCATTAATGCCCGCTTGGTTCGTTGTTCTTGTATTGGTATCAAATATGGTCCATATTCTTTCTAACTTTTTATTTCAATTACCCATACTCCAAACTTCAGTCTCCGGACTTTAATATCAAATTCTATTTACAAGTTAAAATTTTCTTAAATTTTATACTCTCTCCGTCCCAAAATAATATTTTCACTTCACTTTTTTTTGTTGTCCTAAAACAAAGTTTTCATTCCATATAAGAAATGAAATGGGTGTTTCACATTAATCTAAGTTGAAGCTAGCAGACTCCAAATTCCAGACACAAAAGACCTCACTTAGAATTAAGGCAAAAAAAAGGTCATAATTGTGACAATTCCACATTGATACTACTAACACTATGTTTGGTTCAAGGAATTTGAAAAGAAAAGAAAAGAAAAGAAAATGACTTTCCCTCATTTTCCTCACTAAAATGGAAGGAATTTGATTTTCTCTCCTCTTTGTACATTTTGCCTTCTTATTTTCTTTTCCTTCCACTTTTCTTTTCTTTTCCTCTCTAATCAAACAAGAAAAATGTTTTCTTTCTCATTTTCTTTTCCTTTCCTTCTCAAATTCCTTGAACCAAACATAGTGTAATTGTTTGGTTGCACAAAATGATTCTCCACACTCATTCTCTCAAGCCTGAATCCCTAAACCCCATTTCCTCATACTACCAATCTCTACCTTCTCAACTCCATTCTTGATTCCAAACCCCATACAACAAAGTTAAAAAAAACATGTTTTTAGATGCAACTATGGCGAAAAACTCAAATTCAAACCCGTAGAAGAAGTACAAAGTTTCATCCAAGACGCAAAACCATGAACCCACAACAAAGATGCATTCTTTGTAGCATAGAGTTTTAAGAAAGAAAAGCATACCATATTAACCATCACAGTGTTTCTGAAGTTCTTGAGCTCTGCGTGAAGAGAAGAGGCTATACTGATTTCGCCCCCCCTTTCGGCTTTTTCCCCATCCCTTTTTTCGCAGCGAAAAGCTTTGCTGCAGCGAACCCATCATCAAGAAATGATGCATAAGGGTGGTCCTTCGGCACAAGCTCACGGACTTTCTGGTAATGGTTCTGAGCTTCATTGGCTTTCCCCAATAGAGTGTATATAACTGCTTGGCAGAGGTGTGGCCTGAAGTCCTTAGGCTCATCCTTTGCTAACTCGCGATAGAATTTCAAGGCCTCTTCGTAGTCCCCTTTGATAACATATAATGTGTTGTTGATTATGAGGTATACAACAAGTATATATTCATGGTACATTCAAAAAATGAATGAATGTAGACATATAGTGTGTCTACATTCATTCATTTTTTAAGGAGTTCTGAAAACCATAACGAGCAGTTAATAAGAAATGGAGGGATTGAAGTAGGGATATTAACCTTGCATTGCCCGAATTTCGGCCAATAAGAGCTTGAAATCAATCAGTTTGTTCTTGCTTTCATCATCAATGCACAAACTCATGGCCTCAAGAACCCTATTTTCAATCCCTTTCAAAGTTTCGGCTTGATCTTCGTCTGAAACTGCTGTGATCAGCCCGTGATAAGCTTCGACTCGTAATGGGTCCTTTGACAGGATTTGGTTGAAGCCATTTCTGGCTGTTTCGAGCTCCCCTGTGAGAACATACAAGTGGTTTTTCAAAACAGGCCATTCTACCTCGTTTGGCTCGAGCTCCATTAATCTGTCCAGTATGATTATAGCTTGAACGATTTGCTTGTTCCGGACCCTAATCTCCAACAGGCTCTTCAACGCCTGGACGTCATTCGGATTCGATTCCAGGATTTCTTCGAAGACTTTCCCTGTTTCAGATTCGGAAACGGCCTGCTGCCTGCCGGAATTTACAGTGGCTACCGGAGACGCGACTGCCGGGTTGACTCTGAGGCCGAATCTCCCTAGGAAAAGCGCGGTGGCAGTGAGGGTTGTCACGACGGCGCATTTCATGAGAGAAAAGGGCAATTGAAACGGGAAATCCGGAATTCCCGGGTAACCGGACGCGTATTCCGGCTTCGCGGCATTAGCGGCTGAGGTTCCCGGCGAGAGTGACGACGAGGCTTTGATGGTGACATACTGCGCCGGCGGTTGTGATGCTACAGAGATGGAGAAAACGGGTCGGGCCGGGACTGCACATTGGTTGGTGAAAGGAAGAGATCGTTTATGGTTTGGTTTCGCAGAGAAATGGGTCAAGGCGTTCATGGCGATCGGAGTGCCCTAAAAACCCGGAAGAAGAAGATTCAGAGATTCGACTGCATAGAGAAGTTTTGCATTATGAATTGGGCCTAAGGCTTGTCTCATTTGGGCCTCAAATATAGTTCAGAGGCCCTTATAAGCTCTTTGGTAAGTGATACTCCGTAATTCTCATTCCAATTACTTCTTAACAATTCATAATTGTCTATAGATTACACAACACAGATATATTTTGACTTAAAACTATAAATTACAGTTTAATTTTCAAATTCAATCCATAATTGTCTATAGATATTTTGACTTAAAATTAAAAATATTAGTTCAGTTTTTTTACAATCAAACTAAAAATATTTGTTGAACACTGTTATAAAATACGAGTAACTTTCAGACAAAAGAATTTAAATTTTAAAACACTTAATAATGCCCATCCTTTGAACATCATAAACAAATATCTTCTAACACTCATTGTAGTAGAGAATATAGTCTCACATCAAACACCCCAGCAAAAAAAGATTAACCATAAAGCCCCTCACAAAGAAAAAAGTACAATTTATTTTGGAGATAATATAGTTCATCTAGATCAACATGTCAAAATTTCTTACAATTGATTGCATCTTCCCTCGCAAGCACAACATGGATGGTGGTTTTGCTCATATAGAGATTAAGGTAGGCTTTAAGAATAATAATAATAATAATAATAATAGTAATAATAATAATAATAATAATAATAATGTCAATTCTATCCTACAATTTTGTTCTCCATGGGTTCTTTAGATGAAGGGTAGATAGTGAGGACTTCAAGAGGGGCAGTGTCCTTCTCTCCATTTGCAGTTGTTGCTCCACCTTTCACCATTTGTAGGGTTGGTAGTGATTCTTCATTGGTAGATATTGACTTGTGATCTTTGCTTTTCCCCCAAAGGACCATATAAAGCCCTACCACAATCACTGCAGCTCCAAGAACCCTGCAATTTTTTCACCCCCATATAATATGACTCATTGTTTCAAGTCATATCCTTATGCCTCTTTTTTTATACTCCCTCCGTCTCAAAAAGAAGGTTGCGGTTCTTTTTTACGTGTCCCATAAAACACTTTCATATCATCTCAAATGCCAAAAAAACTTTCAAAACGACTTCTACCCAAAACAAAGGGTAAATGTGGTGGTTTTTAGGCATTTTAGATGTGGGTAGAAGTGGTTTATGGGATGCGCAAAAAATGAAACATAACCTTCTTTTTGGGACGAAGAGAGTATAAAGAATTCTATCTAAATATGACTAAAACACGAAACTTACGTGCGTTGGAATTTGACAATGTTTTTTAACATTATATATTCGTATTATAAGTCATATTTTATTACTCCCTCCGTCTAAAAAAAAGGTCCTCACTTTGACTTGACACCAAGTTTAAAGAAAGTAAAAAAGTGTGGTTGAAACTAATGCAGAGGCGAGAAAAAGAGTCTGAGCCACTCAAAGTTTTCCTTAAAAGGAAAGAGGAGTCTTTTTTGAGGCATCTCCAAAAGAAAATAAAAAGACTCTTTTGGGACGGATGAAGTATCAAAACAGTGAAGGTCCTATAGCTATATGCCATTTTGAGAAATGGTTAATGAGAATAAATTTTTTTAAAAAAAAGAGAGTGGCATGCAATTGATTTTACCTTCCAAGGAACATTTGTTCTTTTAGAATGATGGAGCTCATAACAGCTACAATAACCATACTCAATGGGTTGAAAGCAGTGACAAAAACAGGCCCTCTATCTTTCATTATCACCCCTTGTATGTAATATGCCAGTCCTGAACAAAACACTCCCTGCATCCACACACACATAAAAGACATCACTTTCCGTTATATAATATTCGTCCAGATTGACTTTTTCAACTCAAATCAGACGAATTTCATTATCATTTACGATAATCCACAGAAATAACTTTCCCACATTTCTTTTGATACAGATTTTCGGTGTAACAGGCCCTACGATGTTACGTAGGGCATGAAACCGTCCATCAAAGTTTGTAATTCGAACCGGAAAAGGTCAAATTGGACAAATAATTAGTATTAATTTTAAAAAAAGTTAGAGTGGTGCTTAATTACACTATAAAGGGCAGCAAGAAATTTGGTGTCCCAATTGATGGACCAAACAGAAGGGTTGCCCCTCTCCATGACAAGTGCCACAATGGCTCCTTCACCAGTTCCCAAAAGGCATATCCATGCAGTCATTGATAGCTCTGTGGGATATGTTCTCAATGTGATTGCCTATTTGTTCATGGACAAAAAAAAAACACATTGCAAAAATTAAAATCAGTATAATTAAATTTGGGTTAGGAAAATAATTATTGCAAAGTTTGATGTCTACTACTCTTTCCGTCCCAAAAACAACTTATTTACTTACCTGCATCTCCTATAATACGCTTTAAAAAATGCATCTCCTATAATACGCTTTAAAAAATGCTTAGTACTTCATTTACTTTGTTTCGAAACGAATATGTTGCCAACAAAAGTTTTCTCACTTTTCAAAAACACTATGAAAGCTAAATAAAGTTTTTTGAAACGGAGGAAGTATATATGTGTCAGAGATACATTCGGTAACACCTCTAGCTGTTTGAAAAGATTGTCTAATGACAATGTTTATTTTTAGCAAATAACATTTTTAAAGTTAATGTACGCATTAAAAATTTGTCTAAAATACTAACACTAATTTGAAACGTTGTTCTCACACAAAGATTATATTATATTTAGGGGCATTTTTACTAAAACTCAAATAGTAATTTTAACTAAAATCTAGAGTAGATGTAATAATTGAAATCTGGAAATCAAAATATGAAGTCTAGATCTAAAGTCTGAAAAATTGGAATATAAATTACTCCATTCGTCCCAAAAAGAATGTCATATTTTACTGTTCAAATATCAAAGGAGATTTTGTTTATTGTTACATTTTCACCGATTATTTGATAAAATAAAATATCTTTTAGTCTCCTATTTTGAAAAAACTTCTGACTTAGTTTTAAAATATTGAAATATCATTTCATATTTTTACCCCAATTTCCAAATATAATGAATATAAAAAAATTTGAAATTTTATTTTGTTTCGTATAATGTGACAAACATTTTGGGACGGAACAAGTATAAAGTGTGGGTAAAGGACTAACTTGTAGGATCATGAAAGAAGCCCAACTCAAGCAGCCGAAGGAGATCATGAGGGCGCCTCGGATAGAATGGGCTAAATCAATGGCACCAGTTGGGTGCTGATGGGCGTTAGATTTGGCCCAAAAAAGATGGACCATTGGGCCTTTCAGCAGCGTCATCATCATCGCTCCCCCCACCGTCGCCACCGTCCCGATGATCTTCGCCTGGCTCGGGATGCTCTTCACCCTCACCTTCTCAAGTCTGCCCATTTCATATCAAACCAAATAAATGACACTGTGACACGCCTTTAATTTGACATTTTGAGTTTTTGATGTTCCGTCCGTCCTAATTTAAATTGTCTGATTCGATTTTATGAAATTTGGCTGAGATTATTTTCGATTCAATTTAAAACCAAAATTTACGTATTTAAAACTATCTCAAAAATCTATGTTGCACGGATTTTTCAAACAGGTGCCACTTCCCGTCCCCGAAATATCCCCATTCGGAATGGGTACTTGGGGGTGCCCCACGCCCAAATCCTTTATGAATTATGAAAAAATTGATATGTCACGCTTCTGACCTTGTCCACGTCTCAGTGCAACTTAGTCAAAAATTCTACAAAACAGTTAATGAAAAGGTGATATGACTCTGACTCTAATTTTCTATCAAATTAGTAACCAAAATATGTGAAATAAACAAACAAAATTTGACTCTGTAAATAATAAACAAATAATTTAATTTCAAAGTATATTTCATAATGTGTTGGCACTAAAATAAAGATGTTCACCTGAAAATGCATGCCATGACAAAGGTTAGGGCAGGTAAGATGTTGCTCATTGAAGCTGCAAAAGTTGCTGTTGTATATTTCATCCCTATGAAGTACATATTCTGGTCTATTACAGGCCTGTAAAATTGTTGCACAAAATTAATTAAAGAAGCATAAATATATACATATATAATCATCAAAGGTTTACACCAGATAGAGTCTTTCTTTTGCTTTAAACAAATTTGAGGGTGGTTCTACAGTCTTCCGTTGGGCCCGAAACCGGGTCCTACCCCGCGAATCCAATTCCTTGTATTTTGTCGAAATGTTACAGTTATTCGACGAAATGCGAGAATTGGGGTTAGATTTGTGGGATACTATAAGGTAATATGATTCGTTCTCGGGTCAAACAAAAATCTATAGAACCAGAGTGTCATATTATGACATTTGAAATTGATGTTAAAAAAATCGTGATATAGAATTATATAGAAAACTCACTCTAATATGCTAAGAACTGCAAGCTTGGCAAAAATTGGGAGCGTCATTTTCGGCCTCTGTTTCCTGTTGAAATTGTACAACTTTTTGGTCACGTATAAGAAACAAACACTTACAACCACAAAGTAGAACTCTTTAATGTGTCATTTTGACCATCATTTACCTAAAACTAAAACATTGTCAATCTACAACTTTTTTAGCTCCATTGGCAATGTATTACTCCCTCCGTCCCCCAGTTTTTATCCACTTTTGACTTTTGGAACTGTTCATCTAAGCACTTGACTCATCAAATTCTCTCAATGTGTAAGCCTAAATATAGTCATGTGTGATCTTGTTTGATTTGTCTTAACATATAGATTATTAATATATAATTTTTATAATTTTTTAAAATACAAATTACAAGATAAAATAGATTAAAGAAGTGCATTGGATGGTGTGTAAAAATGAAAGTGGACAAAAACTGGTGGACGGAGGGAGTAATTTTTTTCATAGCTTCATTCATCAATATTTAGATAATACTTCCTTCATCCCAAAACTAAATTTCCACTTTCAATAATTGACATCCCTACTAAACTAAAGTCTCATTTATATACTTGATTTGCTTAACTCATCAATTAATTATGATGTCTCTACTTTTCAATTAACGTGTGTGAAAATGACATTCTCATTTCAGTTTTTAACATGTTAAATGTCATAATTACTCCTATTTTTTTCATACATACCATACCTTATCCACCATCATTAGGTTCTAAGTGGACATTTCCCACTCTTCTTAAAAAAGGGATGAAGCCCCTAGCTCGAGTGCCCCTCAACACTCGTCAGACACTTAGCTAAAAGAAAGTAAATTGAGCTATAATCTCAATCAAAAAAGTTTTTTGAATCTCTTTTTAAAACTGTGCAAAGCCAACTTGAGAAGATCATTCTCGGACAGGAGTTTTTTTAACACACTCCTGTTTCTCCATGACCTTCATTAAACGTATTACACTCGCTCTCGCTCTCGTTTCAATATCATTTCAAGAGCAAAATATGAAACAAGTGAAACACACTTTAACATTAATTCTAATTTGTGTAAAATCCAAAAATGAGACTTTAGTCATGTGACACTAATAAAGCATGAAACATAGGAGAGAGAGAGGGGGGGGCATACTTACTTGTCAAGAATGAAGGCAAAAGGGGCAATGACCAAGGTGGCAACAGCATGTCTATAAACAACAAAGACATAGTTGCTCATCCCTTCATTCAAAGCAACCTTGGAGATGATGTCCATTCCTGCCAAACCAAACTGCAAGAATATCACTGCCAAATATGGCTTCCCTCTTACAAACAGATCATGCATCCCCTTCATTCTTCTTCTTCTATATCTCACTGCCTTGCAATTAATTAATTAAGCTTCTAATTATTATTATAAATTAATTATATAATTAAATGTAATAAACTAATAATTATAGTTTGCTTGCAGTTATTGCAGCTAGCCCTATATATGGAAATTAAGAGAAGTGCACTACAAGGAGTTCATTATATTTATATAGGCTAGAGCTCAGAGAGAGAGAGAGAGAGAGATGTGGTACATATTGGTTGTTGTGTATATATAGTGAATTCAACCTCTATCATCTCCCTTGCTTTTCTTTTTGGCACCTAGCTTAATTCTCACATACTTCTATTTTATTATTCTTCAAAAAAAAAAAATCTTCCCAGTTTGACTTTTTGATGAACTGTCAACATGTTTTGCCTGTTAAAATTAGGATTTTTTATACTATTAAATGGACAATTTTATCCTTAAATGATGGGTTGGATCTAATTTTCTTTTTTTGTAGTTTTAAAGGTAAAACTGACTATTTATTACTCCCACCGTTTGCAAAAAGACTTCTCATTTTGATTTGGGACAAATATAAGGAAGTGTTAAATTATAGTTGATTTCCAATTTTGTCCCTGATGTGATGGGTAAAAGTAAGATGTGATGGATAGATTATTAGAGAAAAAGTATGATGTGATAGGCAGGGTATGAAAAAGTAAGGGTAAAAGAAGTTTTTTAATAGAAAGGGGAAGTGTTTTGTTGGAAGTGGAAAAAATGAAAGAGGAAGTGTTTTTAAGAACAGAAGAAATATAAACGGAGTGATTTAGCAAAAACGAAAGTGGATATAACAACACCCTTAAAATTAACTTTTACTCCGTACTATATTAATAATCTTGTTAGATTGCGGAGTAATTAACTTGTGCATTTTGTGACGAAGTGAATGATTATGAATTATGATACTCTATATATACTTAAATACGTTTTCATCTCTTTCTTGTGCACTCTACCAAATTAAAGTGACACAAAATCTCTACATCCCATTAATGTTCTTTGTAATTATTATTTGTATATATATAAGGAATTCTCTACGTTTTAGATACGTAAGGTTCTTCTCAACTTTGCTAATTAGTCGAAGATACTTATTGAAGTGAAGTTGCTTTGATTATTTAATTTGGATGGTGACTGAAATATAATAATGAGATCTATATCTCATACTTTTCTACCCTCATACTATGAATATACTAAAATCATGTTAATACTATAAAAATATAAAAAAAAAATCATTGCCTAGCCTATAACCACAAGTTCCACCATACATATAGTTGGTATCTCTTAGATTGAGTTCATGTTTGATAATAATGGTTCTGATCTAATTGGAATAAGTTCTGATTTGATTTGAATGTAGTTATATTAAAATTTATTTCTAATTTGATCTGATCTGGTCTGATCTGATTTCAATAAGAATAAGTAATTTAATAAGTAAAAAGAATAAGTTGAGGAAAACATGGCCTTACAATTACAAATTTAAATTTGAGAAATTTACCTAAATAGGACTAAAAATAATGACTTTCCCAATATAGGACCATATGTTTTTATTTTCTAATGTAGGACCTTTGGTCATTATCAAGTAGTCATTATTCAACTAAATGTCCATCATTACTGGACATTATTCTTTCTACTAAGTCATTAATAAGTCCTATTTGGGGAATAAAAAAGTTTAAGTCCTACATTAGGAAAGTCATTATGTTTTAATCCTATTTAGTGCAAATTTCACTTTAAATTTTTGGTTGAATTAGTTCTTTGACACAAACCATACAACATTACCAAATCACACAAGACTTATAAAACAAACCACTCAACTTGGTATCATTTCTCGTGTGGAGTGTCGATTGTCGTTGCTAACAACATTGATTTCACGATGAGGATGAAGCTGATATTAATACCGACAGTCCAAAAACTAAAGAAACGTCTTTTAAAAGAATCAATGTCATGCTTTTTTTACAACGGAACACTGATAAACAAACTATTTTTTAGATAAATTATTTTTTTACAATTACTTTTTCGTTTCATAATATAATGGTGTTTCCATATGTGTTGTTTCTCGTTGGGAGGGTCGATGGTCGGTGCTAACAACACGGATTTCACGACAATGACAACAGTTGGCCGGGCCCACACAGAACCTTAGCTTATTTGTAAAATTATCCATATGTGGCCATATTACTAAATATTTGTGTACCAATTATTAAACTATCACGTCATACAAAACTGGTAAACAGACAGTACTTAATTAGTTAAACTAATTTTCATATGATTACTCTTTTTGTTTTATAATATAATGATGCTTCGACTCCATGTTTATGAAACGTTCCTGGTTTCCTGTTTCTCGTATTTCTATTTTTGTGCAACATATATAGACATCATCATCAAAAATATCAAAAATTATATGGAGTATTATATTACACCATGTATTTGATGGGACTTAATGTTGATCTAGGAGTCATCAAACTTTAATGACCATGATTATTCCCTAAACATTATGCGGAAAACCCAAACATATATAAAACTACCATTGTGCCCTTACAATGAATGTACACATATAGGGACAATTTGTACACTCATGATTTCACTCCATTAAGATTAGTGTCCTCTCATTTGCAAACCCACTTTTTGGTTCATTTACATAACAGTTTAGTGTGTTTAATTTGTTGGTTTGTACTTTCTGCTCTGGCAGTGCTCTAAATGGTGTCCCATATATGTATTCATTTTATACACATTTTAAAGCTCCTTTTTTAATGGAATCTGGCCTGGGTGTTTTTACACTGTGAAATGCAAAAAAAGAAGAAGAAAGACATTTGTGTGTGGGGTTTTGTCATGGTGGCTATGTTACTCTTTGACTGATACAGAGACTCCAATCAGTGCAAGTACTATATATATTTTGCAAGTGCTTTTTGTACCCGTCATCTCCTCCATCACACAAATGGCTCGCGCTAGAAATCCAGCACGGTTGACATCACAGGTGACACCTGTATGTGAATTTGTACGCACACTGACAATCGTTACCTGTGTGTACCAATTTACATACGGTTAGTTGTTGTTGGAGTTCTCACATTGAAAAACAACAAGAAATACTACTAACATATATGGAAACGTGAAGTCAAACTCGTCAGCTTAAGCTTGTTGGTTAAAAAGTAGATCTCGACTTTATAAGCAAATTATTAATCTAACCCGATATTCTATTTGTTATTCTTGGCCCTCTAGAATGTTGAGATGGTACCTGAGCAGGTCCGATCCGGGCTCAATCTTCTTGATTTTTTGTACTTGGATTAAGCGATATGAGCTAGTCATTCATGCTTTGGGTTGAATTCGCTATAAAAGATTAAGATGTCTCTACCTGTTTTATGAGCTAGCTATAGAAGATTAAGATGCTAGACTTGTTTGTGCAAGTGCTAGTCTTACGACTTAAGCTTTTGGGTTAGAAAGTGAATTCTGACTTTATATGCAATTGGTTGTCACAATTCACAAGCAAAAAGAGATAAATATCAATGTACTCCGTAATTTTTATGTTGCAAATTCTTTTGAGTTGATTTTTTTGATCAAATTTTATACATTTTGACTTTAAATTATAGAAAAAATATATTTAAGTACAATAAAAAGTTAACATGATTCTGATTATTTTAAGATGTAAATTTGAATTACCAAATTTTTATACCATTCAATTCAATTATTTAAAAGTAAAGTATTTTGGAGAAAAAAAGCAAATTGTAAAAAGTTTTTGAAAGGAAGGAGTATTTGTGTAGCAATAGGGTTAGCTGTTTAATTGAACCTTGTTGGAGAGGCTTTTTCTTTTTTCGAGTAGGCAAATTCTATGGATCTATATATAATCAAAATAAGTATTTTCTTTACTAGTTAAATGTATTTTTTTTAAGAATAAAAAAGATTTTTTATGTGAGAAGATTTATAAAATTGATATGCACTCAAGCTGCACCAAAGAAGCACTCTTTCAATTAGTCAAAATAATCAATATTTTCACCACCTCATCATTTTTTTGATCATGCTCCTTTTCAAGACTCATAATACATATGGAGTATTATTTTACTTACTCCCACCTACTTACGGACTCATGTGTGACACCTCATCAAGTCCCGTCAAGCCCACCACGGTACATAGTCTTACGGGGACACCAAACATGACACAATTTGATGATACCACTATCTCTCATTGATAGACACAAACACTAAAACATTATCCTGTCACAAATGATGCCCTAGGTTTTTGTGCGATAGAGTTTAAGATTGGAGTATGGATCATCATTAGACTGGGACATAAGATGTTTAGATGAGCCCTATTAAAAGATTAACTTTAATCGATTAACCGTTTTTACTCAATACCTTATTAATTTGTTATTTTCTTCTCTATTTTTTAAATTTGAAATAGACTGTAACATGGTGTTTAGTAATTTCACGAATTTGTTGCCCTTGGAAACGTCATCGAAAACCATATAATATGGAGAGTATTCTTGCTGTTATGTATGGTCAACATGATTGTTACAAACTTAAACTGACCAACACTTTTTTGTAACGTACCAAATGAGAATTTGCCCAACTTTATTAGTAATATAAGAGTCTTCCCAATAGATAAATCCATGTATCTTTGGCCCAAAAGCAAAACTTTCTCCGGAATTAAAAATCTTTCATGTTTTAACTTTTTCAGTCAAACAATAATATTCTTTAGCACAAATTTAATATAATCTAAATAAATAAATAATATAAAAATTTGATATATCAAAACTTTATCTTAAAATGAATACAATTATATTAATTTTATATTATAACTAACTATACTTTTCTCACAATTTCTAAAAAAGTCAAAATATGAAAGATTTTTTGAACAAGAGAGAGTAATATAATCTTGTATAAATGATGTGTAATAAGATGAATACCGATTGTCATGGCTGATCCAAAAAATTGAAAATCATATCGTGAAAGCATGTTGGCGTAACGGCAAGGAACGGAAGGAAGCCACACAAAATTTTCCACATATAGTGTTTGAACCCCACCAGTGGGAGGTTGAGAATAGTTTGAAAAAGATCATAATTATGAGTAATGTTTATGAGGTTAACCTCTACTACATGCATTAATATTTCAATATTTAGAATTATGACACTATTTTTCGCGATGCATGAAGCAAATAATTGCAATTTCAAAGAATTTTTTCGATTTAAACTAAAAATAGCATATAACCTTTTCTGGGCTTAAAATTACAAAATTGAGTTTGTGGTTGATTTGATTTTTTTTACATGATATCGGAGTATTGCTAACCAAGATGTGACGAGTTCAAATTCACCATCACCTAAAAATTAAATGTCTTTGCTCAATTCTTTCTATACATAATTAACCAAACTCGTGTTTAATTTGAGTAAAACAAATCACTCTCTTTTGAGAGAGAAAAAAACTACTCCCTCCGTCCCATAAAACCTTTCTCCTTTCTTTTTTCATCCATCCCACAAAACACTTCTCATTTCTATTAAAAAGTCACTTTTACCCTTTACTTTTTTATACCCTACATATCACATCATACCTTTTTACTAATAATTTATCCATCAAATCATACTTTTACTCATCACATCAAATGACATTTTTGGAAATTCAATACCAAAATACACTACCCTTAAATCACTCCTAAAAAGTAAAAGTCCCATGTTTTACGGGACGGAGGGAGTATAGAATATTTTTGTGTTGGTATATTATAATAAAAGTATACCACTTTTCTCTTTGGTGTGTGTGTGCATGAAGAGACACACCAACGGCCAATTAGCCATACGTATGTGACCAAATTAAATATAAGCGAATTAATTAATTTAACATCTTACTATAGTTTTCCAATGCAACTTTAATAATTGTGGTTTTTACACCCTCCTATTGGTTGTCTGTTTTGCACAAGCAATTGTTTTCTTAAACCAAATACCCATAAAATTATTTCAAAGACATCCCCTTTAATGATACCCAACTTTTTCTATTGCAATTTGCATCATTCTTCTACAATGGTTAATTTGTCCAATTATTATACTCATTTAGGGTTTATGTTCCATAGGATTTTTGTGTTTTCTATCTCAAATTTATGTTCTTAGCTTGATTTATAGGACTCGACTTAGCCCGTGTAGCGAATTAGGTGAACCACGTGAGTTGTAAAATATTAAAACCGGATATTAAAGCTATCACAACAATTTCAAAATATAGACTGGTTCGCGTAAATACCAAGACAATTAATTGTATTGGGTTCTTGGACTTTGGACTTATGGATTACAATTTACTAATTTAAACTCAGTATTTGGTTTGTTATTTTTTTAGTAGCTCTCATAATCATTAGTGTACTTTGTATTTTTCAATTTTATAATTTTAAGTCCTTAAGCATAAGGTTGATTCAAACATTGGATGCGGAAAAGCTTGATGCGATTGAAATTTTTTAGATGAACAAGAAACAGTGTTAGTCATGATGTCCATTTCTTAAAATTATTCCATAAATAAAACGAAAATTTGGAAAAATGAAAAAATAAAATTAGATTGTGCAACATAGAGAGTATATATATGAGCATAAAGTTCCACAAAACTAGCTTTTCAAAAAGACTACTACTATTCAACATCAGTGTACTGTCTTTTTTCAAAAACGGTCTAAGGCCAATTTAGTCTTCAAGAGAATGAAGAAGACTCATTTGGACCACTTAGGATCCGACCACCAAATTATATACGAGTAGTATAATTGGATGTACCGTACATCATGTCAAACTATTCTAATTAAAAATTGTTTCATAATGAATACACTGTGGGTTCAGAATGAGCACACTATGCTGAGTAGATTTGAAATTAACATTACGCTGCTTCAGAATGAAGACTACGTTAATTCAAAATGAATATTTACTCGATATACCTAGCTCTAGCCAATATATGAATTAATGAACTAGGTTGCCACACAATTTGTATCCACATGCGCACCATTTTCAAATCTATTTAAAGGTAAAACATTCATTGTCAATTAAAATATAGTCTCATTTGAGTAATTAATAAAACAATGCGGAAGCATTTGACATAAAAATACTCTTGTAATTAAATAAGTAAAACATGAGAAATAATAGATATAAAACAACATCTTGAGCCTTCCACTAATAGCGACCTAAAAGTCGCACACATGAAAAAAGGTGGAATTATTTCTAGTAAAAGTAAAAAATTTGATAATTTTTTGTAGATCGCGGAAAGATGAGATTATTTCGATTATTTTTTTGTCAAAAATTTTATAATATAAAACGTGAAATAACTATTTTACTTTATAATTGATCAATAAAAACTTATAAGTAAACAAAATTTATTGAGAAACTCAAATAGTAAATGTGCCTTTTTGGTATGCCAACAGAGAGGGAGTAACAGTAATAACTTGTGATCCGCAGTCCTCGGAAAAGATTATTGAGAAACTCAAATACTCTAGCCCGCATGGGCAGCTCAGTTGGTCAAGAGCGTGAAATCTTGGACCGATGACCAGGGATCGAGTCCCGCAAGCGGCAGTGTGGGAGCTATCCAAAAATCCCATAAAGGGTGAGGAGGCTCCTTGTGCGTGGTGGGCACGGGTCTAGCGTTCTTGGCCGACTGAGTCACCATGATTTACTTCCTCCACCATTCCTGTCGGGCAAGGGGGTGGGGGCGCCTGGGGTGGGCGATTCCACCTTTTGGACCGAGAAACTCAAATACTCCGGGAGTGGTAAATATCTAGCTACTTGTTAGAGTATAAAAGTATTCTAGGATATTCAATCACAAATGTGGACTTATAATTAAGTTGCTTTTTAACATTATGGTATCAGAAACTCTATAATTTAATTAAAGAGTTCGAATCTTACCGTTAACTAGTTTTAAAAATTACATTACTTAGTTCAAGGAATTTGAAAAAAAATTGATTTTCTCTTAATTACATTACTTAGTTCAAGGAATTTGAAAAAAAATTGAGTTTCGAACTCGTGACCTCTTGGTCATCAAGGCTCTGATACCATGTTGAAACAATAGACTTGAGCCCAATTCAACCCCAAAAGTTAACTCAAGAGGTTGAGGTACTCAAGCTATTAAATAGCAGCACAATATAAGGCTGCATTGCCGATGTGGGATGAACAAGTCAACACGTCCCCCTCACACGAGGCGCAGATTACTGCGGGCGCGGTTCCAACGTCAATGGCTTAGCTCTGATACCATGTCAATGAACCAATTCAACCAAAAACTCAAGCTTGTGATTGTGGCCCAGGAAGAGTTATTTATATTTTAACACATAGGAACAACGTTAACGCTGTTTTGGATAAAATTTTAATCATGTAGTTTAAGTTTTAAAATCCTAAAATTAAATGTTAATGTTAAATTCTAACGTTCTTGTCAAAGAAGATTGGCTCTTCATTATTAATCTCAACCTAGCTTCATGTAAAAGTCCTCCCAATACGATTCCGTGTACGATGTTCAAGTCATGGATGAGTGAACCAAACAATACTTGTAAACTACTAACTCTTTCGACCCTATTTTTTTTAACATTTTCTTTTATCGTTTGTCTCAAAATAATTTTATATATCTTTCTCATTTTCCTTTAGCTAAAGAGAATAACACGACTCCTAACATTTCTTTTTCTTCTAAATAAATTTCAACTAAATATATACTACTCCGTATTTCTTTTTAAATCCCATAAATGTGGAGCAGTGCATTGTTTTTTTTACAAGAGGTAAACAATAGTCCCTTCGTCCACAAATAAAGTTCATGTTGCATGTTACGATGTTTGACTAAAGTCTCAAATCATTTTATATGAAAAATCGTATAGAATTTAAAAAAAATAAAAACTACATATTTAAAAACTACATGAAAAGGTCTACAAAACTATAAGTGACATGACTACATTATTTTAATTAAATAGGAAACAAAAATATGCCAATAAAGTGAATAAAATTTGACTATGTAAATAATGAACGGAAATTTTATTGTTGGACGGAGGGAGTATGTTAAGAGTGGGCCAATAATATATGGTCAAGGTTTTGAAAAGGGAAGGAAACATAGCAAGAAAGAATGAAATGGGACTTGGACCATCTTTTTTGTGGTGATTGAGACATGAAGTGGGCATGTGTTAACTTTCCCAAGGGGTACAAAAAAGGGCCCAATAATTTTGTTATCCTGCACTGCCCTTTGAATTGCTTTTCTTTCATCAAATGGGGACCAAAGTTGAAAAAATAAAAATTAAAAAAAGAAGAATTTTGGTTAATTGATTGAGGAGGTTAATAATGGACATCTATATATCAATAATCTTTTCTTTGCTTTGGGAGTGGAGTGCTGTGGTGTCATTTACCATTTGCATTTGTCGTTCCCTATACATTAAGATTTGCCTTTATTTGTTTGCCATGGCAACAAGAGTAGTAATGTGACTACACTTTTTTTTATGATATCTATTGACCATTTATGATGCCAAATGAAGCTTTGTCAATTGTTTTATATGTGTGTAAAACACAAAAAGTATCATAATTTTTGTTTTCCCAATATAGATTCAAAATATTAAAAATTCCGAGTCGTCCCGCCCCAATTTGTGGCTCATACTTTTTACGGAACTTATAATTTTGACTTTTGCCGAATGTTATAACAGTTTTCATGTTGCCTTATTATTTTGGCTTTAATTTCTAAGACATTTTAAATAAATATATCATTTTTTCATTAGTTTACAAGTTAAAATGGGTTGCCTCCCCTCATATATTTTATATTTTTAAGTCTAATTTCGAACAATGATAAAACAATACAACGTGAACCCATTTCATTTTATCCTGATCGTGAGTATTTAGAGACAAAGATGGATAAGCTTGTAATACAAACTATTTAAAAAATGCGACAAAAGGTGACACAATATAAAACCCGAATAGTCCCTATCTGTAACCACCCCTAGTTATGGAGTTGCGTAATCTTCCAGATCTATCACACATCTCGTGATAATGGGACAATTTCTATACTTTTTACGGGCTGATATTTTTTTTTTTTCAAAAAATCCAATTTTTTTGTAATGCTTATGTACTAAGGTTCATAAAAGAAATGTAGACTCAATGACTACATAAAATTTTTTTGATATGAAATAACAGTTTTGAAATTTGATATCTCAGTTACTAAAATCCATATATATATGTTCTTTCTCACGAAAAATACCCTAAAGTGTAACTTCATTTAAAACAAAATGTGCTTAAATTTTTATTTCGTCCCAAAAACATGTATCTATAATTCTATATTTAAAATTTTTCACATACTAATGTGGTTTAGAAATCCGTATGTGCATTAATTTCAATTATACATTTTTATTTTATTAAAAAACATATCCAACCACATTACAGTTTTTACTTTATATAAAAGTAAATCTAGCCAAATGGAACACATCTTTTTTGAAATAGATGGAGTGTATATATTAAATTAAAATGTACATCTTCATCGTGGAACTAAGATAATGGTAGAAATTTTCCTGACCTGATTGAAATACGTTCTAATATGAGCTAGTCTGATCTGATTGTAGTTTTATTTAAAGTTTTTTCTGATTTTATCTAATTTGATGATCAAGTCGGGTCTGATTTGATTCTAATAAGAATAAATAATAAATTTCTAAAAACAAGCTGAAGAGAACATATCTAGAAGCAAAAATGTGCTTAACGTACTTCCAATTAAGGTCTTCAATATTTTTACACTACCTCTTTCCAATTAACTTATATGTTCACTATTCATATGACCGGTAAAATATTATACACAAAAATGTATAATTTCAATTGGAAAGATTCATATGCTGACCCATAAAAAATATGAGAAGATTCACATTACACATGTGGACTTTAGAACCACGAAAAAATAAATCAAACTTTCTAAATACTTTCTCCGTCCATAAATAAACTTCACGTTCACTATTCACAGGGTCAAACTTTATTCACTTTGTTGGTATATTTTCACATTTTATAAAATAATATAGTCATGTCACATCTAATTTTGTTTATCTTTTGATATAGTTTTTTAATATGTAATTTTTATTTTTAAATTTTTATACCATTTTTTATATAAAATAATTTGAAAATAATTTCAGTCAAACATCATAACGTGTAACGGGAAATTTATTTGTGGAAGAAGATAGTAATTCTAAAGAATAAAAGTAGACCAAAAAGGGATCACCGCAAGAACGTAAGCCCCGTTCAGTTTAGCCCAAAGGCCCACGTGAATGACTGTAAAATCAGCCAAAGCCCTTCCAGCCCAATAAATTCAAGGCTCCACACTTGTCTCAGCCCAACCAATTTGGTCATTTTTATCTGGCCCGTTAAGGGGACTCGTCTCCGAGCCTGCATCTCTGCAGAAATGGCCCGGGGACTTTCCTGGGCCGCGGCCCAATCTAAAGCTTGGACCTGACTCACTCACGCCGTTCCGCTGCTTTATGAATGCCAAAATTGCTTTGCATATTTTAAAATTTCTTTTTTCTTTTACTGGATTTGTTTAAAATGCGATCGCAAGGGGCCCACACTCCCTCCTGATGTATTGCGTCGTGACTCACACGCATTCTCCATGTCTCCTCCACCCATTTTGTCCCACCATCATTTTGGGTTTATCTCATAGAATCTTCTGATTCCGTTTGGAATTATGAAATAAAATTTTATGTCGGTGGAAGTTGTGCAGTTGACAAGGTAAGAGGTGTCAATGGAATAAAACTCAAATTTGATTTTTGGTAACTGCGCTGGAAGGCAACTATGCTAAGTATAAGGCCTCTGCAAGTACTAAATTCAGACTTCACTCTTTATCACTAGTCTGCGATTAAAATCCAATTTACCGCCTCTCAGTGACCGTCCAGTCTGGTATGAGGAGTCCCTCGAAGATGAGGCTCATCCTTTTTTTATGAAATCGAATTTTATTTTATCAAATTACTAATAAAAATAAATAAATAAAAAAGCATTATCGAGAGGTTGAACCAAAAGAAATGAAGTACGTACCTCCGTCCCTGAGTATTTATCTAAATTTAACCTTTTCCGGTCAATTATTTTCAAACTTTGACTTATAACTAAATGAAATATATATTGTATATTAATTAGATAAAATAATATTTTGAAAATATTTGATAGAGTAAATCTAATAAAACTATTTTTGTATTAATATTTAATATCAATTCTATTTAATTTAAAGTCAAAGTTTACTAATTTTGACCAAAAATAAAAAATGAATAAATATTCAAAGACGACGGAGGGAGTAGTATATTACGGGATGGAAAGAATACTCAGACCGTCTTTTATAGAGAACAACATTTATTCCTGCTAAGTGCAAGACTTTTAAGGCAATGCTTTAATTTTTATTGGCATTGTTCGGAGTCAAATCTAGACATCATCTAGTTTTGAATTCTATACTCTAAGGGGGGTGTCTTCAATTCAGAGTTTAAAAGATTTTGATAGATTTGTTAGAATTTATAGACTATATAAAATTAAAAGATTATTTTAAGTTTATGCAGAATTAGAGAGATTTCAACATAGATTTTGATAGATTTGTTAGAATCCATTTACTTTTTTTCATTCTTCTTTGTTTCTCTGTTTCTCAGCCTCACTCCAATTGTTTTTCTTCCCCTCTCCTACGCCCCCTTCTTCTTCTTCTTCTCCTTTCTGCTTCTTTTTTCTTTCTTTCTTTTTCTTTCTCCTCCTCCTTCTTTCTCTTCTCTCCTTCTTTCCTCCTCCTTCCTTCTCCTTTCTTTCTTTCTTTCTCTTCTTTCTCCCCTCCTCCTATTTATTCTTCTTCTTTCTCCTCTTTCTTTAAATTCCCCTTTTTTTTCTTCCCCGTCTCCATCCCCGTCCATCGTCGTCCCTGCCGTCGCCGGCGAGCCTATGTCCTTCGTGGAAGGATTGAATCTGGATTCCTTCCCTCTTAGAAGGATTGAATCTGGAACGAGAGCTAAAGACCTGAAAGATTGAGAATCTGGCTTCCTTCTTAGAGCTCCGCGAGAAGAGAGGAGTCTAGCAACAGATTGAAGAAGAAGATGAGAAGTTGAAGAAGAAGATGAGAAGTCGTCCAGTGCTATGCCGACGGATCGAAAAAGAAGATGAGAAGTGAACCTAGTTAGTGCGGAAGAAAGTCTGGCGAAATCCTAGGGTTGTTGGTGGGATTTCAAATCTGGAATTATATTAATAAGTAAGGCATGAAAATCCATTGAAATCTTTATAATTAAAAATCTTTACAAATCTATCAATTTTTGAATACTGTCATATTTGGAAGGATTTTTTAAAATCTGGATTGAATACAATCATATTTTAAAAGATTTTTTAAAATCAGAATTGAATACCTACAGATTTTCAAAATCCAAAACAATCCATCAGAATCCTGATTGAATACACCCCCCTAAGTCTAGTGAAAAAAATGAGTTTGTGGTTCTAATTAAACTACTTAACCTATTTCATGTTTATTTGAGATGAAAATATTAATTTCAGAACTATTCCAACTTCTTTCAATTCATTGTGTTTAACATGTTCTAGTTCTTTTCAATTCCTAATTTCTGACAATAACGATTTAAAAAAAGTATTTATATATATGCATACACAATAACAATTTTTTATCCAATTTTATAACACATAATCTCAAACACAAATAATGATGATTTTTTTAATCCTAGTTTTTTTACATATTTATTTTACAAATTATTTAACTGAGCAACATTTTAACATTTAAATTTTTCCAACAATTTTTAACTTCTTCCATTTTTCATACTTATTTCAATTTCTTCCAACATGGAAAACTGAAATTCTAAATTTATTTTTAAAATTTTTGACATCTCGAAGATTAAGAAAAATTTGAAAAATGAAAACTAAGCAGTTAAAAGAATTTTTTTGAAGAGAATCATTTGGAACACATTCTTTAAAATTACGTTTAACTAACACTAAAACATACTTCATATATCAAAATAAGACTTTTCAACCAAAAATAGCTTATCATGTTAAGGAATGGCAATATGTAATGTCAAAGATATTGTAGAATACAATAATGCCCAATAATTATGACATTTCACATTATCAATATTCCTATTCATGGAATAAAAATACAAAAGATCTTATTTTAGTATAAATTTTATACCGGAGTAATTGAGTCCTGGCCAAATAAAATTTTTAAATATTTAGAATGAATAAATTAAATAAAATTATTTTGAAATAAATTTAAAAAGAAAATGCAAATTGTTTTTGAGAAGAGGGAGTATATTATTCTGAGTATAGTATTGTAATAAAGGTAATTCAAAGATGCCGCAGGAGATGGAGTGCTAAAAGTAGCAAATGGAGTGCTTCTTCTTTTCCTCTTTCCTTTTTTTATAAGTCTAATTTTAAATTATTCATCTTATAGTCTTTTTCTCTCAAAATAAAATCTACTCCGTATGTTAGTTGCAAATCATCACTGAAATTCTGGACCAAAGAGTAAAAAATACTCCCTCCGTCCTCCATAGATCTTCTCAATAGCCTTTTTTCTATGTCCACAATAGATCTTCTCATTTCATTTTTTAACAATTAAAATACCACAACTATCCCCACTTACTTTATTTATTACACCTCACCCACCTCATTTAATACACTCCACCCATTTTTCATTAAGGGTATTATGGTAAACTTTCACCTTTTTTCAACTCTCCTTAAAAACCACCAAAAGTCAAAATGAGAACATCTTAGGGGGACGGAGAGAGTAGTACGTAGTATTCTATAAGTAGTACTTGAATAATGTTTAGTGGCCTGGAGGGAATAATGTTCAGTGATATTAGACATTTAAATCAAACAATGTCTAGTAGCGGTAGACATTTACTTGAACAATGACTACTAGGTCAGACATTGAACATTGGTACTCCATTGAAAAATAAAAACATATGGTACTACGTTGGATTTTTTTTTAGTTTAATACTGTTTAGGTAAATTCTCCAGTTATTATATCTACAAGTTAAACTAATTCTAGTTTCTTTATACGTTTTCATCATATATTGGATAAAATAAAATAACATTCTCACCACTTGTTATAGAATATTTGAAATAATTTTTTAGTACATGCTTGGGTAATTTTTAATTTTTATTTAATTCTACACTAATTCTTACTTATTTTAATTTGAAAAAATAAATTTAGTCAGACATTGTAAATTAAACAGAAGTCTTATTTTGAGACGGAGAGATTACTGTTTTTTTAATAATGTTGATTTTAAATATGAATATGACGTGTGAGTGCTTCTACTAATTTACTAATTACTATGAACCTAAAATGCATGTAACGATAATGAAGCTTTTTTATTTATTTTAATTACTTCAAAAGTAATTTGAGATGAAATTGACGAGTAAATTATATATACAGCTAGTGTAAATACAATCCCAAAATGTGAAAGCTATGAAGAAAAATCAAAAGTTTGAAACGGGAGGTCTCTTGCCTCCTTATTACAAGAACACTGCCATAAATTGTCAAAAGAAAAAAAAACCGCGTGAAGAATTCAAAAAGGGATAAAATCACAAAAGATTCCAAATTCCATATTATGAGAAATATTGAAAAATAAAATGTATTGTATTTCCTAGATAGTTTTGGTAACTCTTGTGCTATATATTTGGTTTGAGACATTAATGAAAAATAAGTCATATGTCTTGCACTTTTCATCGATAATTGTCACTATGAGATACTTGGTCAAGATTAGACAACTCAAAACTCATCGAACGCGAACTCAGTTGCAATGGACTAGACTCATGACATATCATAAGATTTGATTTGTAAAACCTCTAGTTAAATCAATATCAAGAGGCTCGTGTTGATAATAACTATCTAGATTTGCGGTCAGAAATGAGTGAATATTAATAATATGGAAATGGATATTCCAATGCTCGCTATAATTCATATGAATAGAATTGGAAGGTGAAGTCGGGTTCATACGAATTTTAATAATGTAAAATCTCATTTCTGAACGAAGTGATTCTTACCGAAAAGAACGAAATATTATCCAAATGTTCAACCCGACAAATTAAAGGCGAGTGCGTCACACATAGGGGTGAGCAAATTAACCGGACCGACCGCGAAACCGAAAACCGAAAACCGAAATAACCAGAAGTTCGGTTTCGGTTTCGGTTTCGGTTTTCATGTAAAAATTATTTTCGGTTTTTTCGGTTTTTCGGTCGGTTTTCGGTTTTTTGTAAGAAAAACCGAACCGACCGAATAACCGATGTAAGAAAAATTTTTTATTTTTTAAAATAAGAAAATATTTGATTAACACACATGCTTTCTTTTTAGTCTTTCATGGAAAACTATAATGTTTCACTTTTAAAAAATTTATTTGTTAATGTTTTGAACATATTAATAAGAAAAATGCAATTTTTATATGAAATGGATAGTGTAAATTCAAAAAAAAATTAATCTACCTTACTAAATCAATGACAATAGAAAAGTTTTAATTCAAACTAATTTAATACACATCAATCTACCTTTCCAAATTAGTTTCTTGAATTTATATTAAAAAATCAAAATAAAAGTAATTAGAATTCGGTTTTTCGGTCGGTTTTTTTGATGTGTGGGCGGTTTTCGGTTTCGGTTCGGTCGGTTTTGATTTATGGTCGGTTTGGTTCGGTCGGTTTTCAACTATGTTAAAAAAAGTCGGTTTTTTCGGTTTCAAACCAAAACCGACCGAAACCGACCGTTGCTCAGCCCTAGTCACACACCTTCACTTTTCACACCAAATGGCTTAGGCTCTGTTCCGTACGCCTGATCTGATTGAATCTGATCTGAATTTTTGAAGTTCTGATCTGATTGGGTCTGATCTGATCATATTAGATTTGATCTAATTGGATATGATCTGATCTGATCTAATTGGGTCTGATCTGATCTGATTGGGTCTGATCTGATCTGATTGGATCTGATATGATCTGATCTGATCTGATTGAATTAGATCTGATCTGATTGGATCTGATCTGATCTGACTAGATCTGGTGTAAATGAATTTAAATTTGACTTAAATTAAACTTAAAATTATTACAAAATTTAATAGTTTTAAAGTATTACAATTCATATATACATAAAAAAAGTAAAATAAAAAATCAGCTAATCATTGATATGTTTAAAAAATTTTTAAAATATTAAACATCTTTTCAATATCACAACTTTTTAAATTTTTGTGAAAACTAAATAATCGGTATTAAAATAAACAAATATTAGAAAATATTGATGCTATTCTACAAAAATATCACATTGTATATGCATATTACATAATAATATATTTAATGTTACAAATTAAAGATCATATAAAATTTTAAACACTAATATAACTTTCACCTCTATCAATTTTGACATATAAATTAAAGATCAAATTAAAGATCATATAAAAGTTTAAACACTAATATAACTTTCACATCTATCAATTTTAAATGTACCTACGCTTGTAGGCATAGCGTGACTCGCAAGTGTGATTCGAGATCGATCCTTAGCAAGGACGACGAAGGACAATCATGCTAAATGCGAGACTCTTGCTCCTACTAAAGGCGGATTCTTACCTCTTACTTCCCAGATCAAGATGATAAACCAAATTACTTCATCTCATAAATCAATTTAGTCGATTATGAAGAACCTTCAAAGATGAAATTTAAGCTATGTTCCGTTCACCTGATCTGATCTTTGAACACCTATGTCTGATTTGATTGTAGTCATATTTAATTATTTTGATATGATATGATCAAATTTTAATAAAAATAAATACTCCCTCTGTCCAGGTGTATTTGAATAAACTTTGAGGTTCAATTAAATAAAAACTGTAATGTATTTTAACATAAAAATAACTTTATTGGATTTATCGTATTGAGAACTTTCAAATTTTTATTTCATTATGCTAATATGCAATATAAATTGAGAATAATTAGAATTCAAAGTTTGTTCATTTTAATTCAAAAAAGTCAAATTAGACAAATATACTGGAACGGAAGTAGTATTAAATTAAAAAAATAAATTGAACAGAAAAACAAACTTAGCCCTTTTTTAAATGCACCTGCGGTTGCAAGAAGACCAAGAGACCCTTTTTATTTACTTGATCGTAGTACGACTATTTATCACTCCGTATTTTTATTTAAATGATACGTTGCGGATCGTAGCGGGAACGCAGTACTGTCTTCACCTGCTCCTCTCTTCTCCCTCTCTTTCTCTCTCTAGGGCATATTTTTTTCTCTTTCTACATTCATTTTTTGGTATTCTGTCTCCTTTGCCGTTGTTGTCACGCTTTGTCGCTCAGATCTGACTTTATTCATCCCAGGCTCCCTTCTGGCGCCGGTTTCGTCACCGGAGGTATGAATTTCATCTCCTCGCCGCTTTCCGTTCATCTGTTTACTTGATTATCAGTTCATTTCGAAGTATTTCTGCTCTTTCTCATTCAAAATTTATGAAGTTTCTTCAGTATGTTAATTTTTTTTTGGATCGATTTGATACTGATTTTTAATATTTTTTTTAAATCTCGTGTTGAAATGATAAATGATGTTTGTGAAACTTCACTCTTACTTGGTGAATGCGTGAGATATACGTTCTGTAATCACGCGCAACCGGAAGTGCTTTTGGTTACAAATCACGCCCTAAATGTGTTTCTCCTTTTTGGTTTTAGACTGCCGTACTGATTTTCTATGCTGCCTGAGAATTTCTCATGTTTAAATTCACGAGTGTTATGTATGAGTGCGTGTGTGCGTGTGCGCGTGTTGATGTTGGGTTTAAATGCATGTAGTTTTGAATTTACAGTCATCAGCAGGATCTGTTCAATCAAGGTAACTTCTATGGAGGTTATGGATGATTTATTAGTTCTCTGTAACTGATGTTTATAGTTATTTTTTTTATGATTCAATGGTGTCTCACGGCTCACATATGACTATATGGAGGGTAATATGAATGAAATGATTGTTAAGTTGTGTTATGCTTGTAAAAACTGAGTGTTCCTAAAATTTTCAAGTTATGAGTCATTGCACTTTCTTAGAAGAAGTTACTAAGTGATAACATAATGATCCTGTTGCAAAAAACAATCAAATTTTCTGAGTGAGTTTATGTATATATTCTTAGCCCTTTGACAGACGGCACAATGCAATCATTTATTTATTTATGTATTGCTGAGGATGTTGATTCAGTGTTCTGCTCCATACACATTGTTTTTTTTGAATCATGAATGTAGAACTGACCTTTTGCCAATCCGTGTACTTTGTGTGTTTCTAGTTTAGTTATTTTGTTTTTTTGTTTGCATAGATCCATGTTTCACTCAGGAATTCTACATTCTAGACATTGGTCTCCTCAGTTCTCTGACATCTCTATGCTCATGATTTTAATTGCTTTGATGCCCAGATTGCGACTATGGCTCCAACTATTGAAACACCTGAGAAAGAACTCAACCATAACCAGATCTCTCGTCCGCCTCTTAATGAAAGGATACTGTCATCCATGACACGTAAATCAGTTGCTGCCCATCCTTGGCATGATCTCGAGATAGGTATTTGACAACGTTCAGCCTATTTGTAGAGTTATTACGCACTTGTTGATGCTGTCACCCTGTGCACTTTTTAAATCACATTATCTATGTTGGGTGATGCAGGACCTGGAGCTCCGAAGATTTTCAATGCGGTAAGCCTTCACTTTCCTCCTAGCTTTCAGCTTACTCACATTTAAAATTTTCCATCGGAGTTTTCAAATGGTTCAAACCTTTTTATTTGAAGGATCTGTTAATTGGGGCACAGATGTTATACTATGTGGAAAATATGAGTAAAACATTATATGTATGAAGAAAATACACTGATCTTATTTGAAGTTTTAAGAGCAATGCTTGCATGCTGTTAGAATTTTGAAAAAGAAGAAATTACTCATATTATCCTATGCTCCAACTCAGTAACCTTTTTTTGAAATACAGATATTGCCAACTTATGCTTTTGATTTTTAGAGAGCTACATTGTCTGTGTGACATTTGCAAAATGAATATCAATCTCTTTTAAATACTAGCCCGACTTGAATGTTCAAGTATGCATGGAGCTTAACTGTTTGCATAGGCTTGGTTGAATAAATTTAGGTGTTGTGAAGAACACAACATTAAATTCGTTGATATCTTATCATATTGACCTTTTTCTTGCGCCCAAGGATTACATGTTATTCTTCCATGATGTGTGCAGGTAATTGAGATCAGCAAGGGCAGTAAGGTGAAGTATGAACTCGATAAGAAGACTGGACTTATCAAGGTATAAGGCCTTATCTATTTTTATTGAGAAATAACTTAGAATTTATTTATAGAACAAATGACATCATTTTCAAACATACATATTAAACAAATTGAAATCTATAGTTGAGAAGGCTGGGTAACATGTTTATTAAATAATATCAGGAAAGTGACACTTTTAGTATTGAGTTTTACCATGGGCTCACTTTTGAAACATTGTGCATGCGTAAGCAGCCCAATAGTTCTGTTTATGCTATTCAAAAACTTGTCTCTAGTCTGGTGGCAACATGGGAACTTTAGTGGTTCATAATGCATTGGGTTCAGGCTTCAATCCTCAATAAGTTTTTAACTAAACAAAATCACCAAAGAACTGTAGAGGATAACCTTACATGTGTTGAATATTTAGCAAGCCTACTGTAACGGATTACTCATATGCAGGTTGACCGAGTGCTTTACTCATCTGTTGTCTACCCTCATAACTATGGTTTCATCCCACGCACTATTTGTGAGGACAGTGACCCTATGGATGTTTTAGTTATCATGCAGGTCTGTATTTCTTTTTCAGATATTTTCTTCAAAGTGGAATAAAGTAATAGATCGAGCAGGTTTAGCATTAAGAGCTTCCAAGTATTTTTTTTAACAAAATGTTGGCATCACTTTATGATGTTTTCCTCCCAATCCGGTTGCAAATGTTTGTGTACCCAACACTAGATGTGTAAGACTTCTTGTCGAATAAACCTTATTAAGAAAAGGTGAAGTGCGGGTAGCTTAGTCTTTTACAGTTTCTACTGAATTTGTCAAACTAGCAGTTAAGCTAGGAAGTCTATCATATTACATTATGTTGCATAATTTGGTTTCTTTAAAGTTGCTGAATGTAGTTTGTGATTACTAGGAGCCTATCCTTCCAGGGTGCTTTCTACGTGCAAAAGCAATTGGTCTTATGCCCATGATTGATCAGGTAAATGCTCTGCTAAGATTTAATCATTATTTCAATACACTAACCTAAACCAATTTCTAATATTAGTTGGAATTCAGGGAGAAAAAGATGACAAGATAATTGCAGTCTGTGCTGATGACCCAGAGTACCGACACTACACAGATATCAAGGAGCTCCCACCACACCGTTTGGCCGAGATCCGTCGCTTCTTTGAGGACTGTATCCTTGTGTTAAAAGCATAAACTTAAGGGTTTTGGGATTTTCATTGGGAGGGAAAGATTGATTTTTGTTAAACTAACGTGACTCTGTTTCTTGGTCTTAAGGTATAAAATAACTACCCCGTATAATCCTAACCAATCCATGTATTTCAATGTAGTTTCTCATCTTCAATCTCTCCCTAACCATCTAAATGCAAGAGCTAATTAAAGGATTATGTCTAGTCTCACTGAAGTCTCCTAGCCAAATATGACATTAGGAGGGGACATGAATATATGTTTACATGTATTCCGGTTTTACTACCAGATGCTCATATGTAGTAGAAAGCATTTGAAACGCTGGGTCCTTAACTACAACTTAGATAAAAAGAATGAGAACAAGGAAGTTGCTGTTAATGACTTTCTACCTGCTTCTGATGCCTATGAAGCCATCAATCATTCCATGTAAGTTATCAAACCTTTGTTTTCAAATATCTCCATTCCTTTTATTGTTGCTGACCTTTGGAGTAAAACCTAGAAACAAGTATGCAAGCATTAATGGTTTGTTCTACTCAGTTGTCTCAAATAAACAAAATAAAGCATTAAAACTTGGGGAAAATGATGTCAAATTCTCTAAATATTTGTCACACTTTCATATAGATACTTTGGTTCAAGTTTGATCAATTAATTTCATTACCCTAGCGTTTCTTTTGAACGTATACCTTTTCTCCTCTCTAGTCGCTAGGAACATTACTATACCATTTGTTATTTATTATTCAGATGAAAGTTTCAATTGACGTGTGGTATGTTTTAATTCAGGAACCTGTATGCGGAGTATGTCGTGGAAAACTTGAGGAGATAATCGTTTGGTTTTATTGGAAATCAGATATTCACTCCATATAGATAAAAAAAATTCTCTTATACTATAAGTTCCTCGTGTTTTACTATGTGCATATAACTCGGCCAGCAAATATTTCTGGTACATGTTCCCCTCTATCAAGATATGATGACGACAAAGGCACGGCGAGACTGAAGTGCCAGACTGGTTCAGCACTTCACAAGCTCTAATTCTCTGTGCCAAACTCATATGACTCCCATTTGGTACTTTCGTTTATTTTTATTTTGCATCCTTTTGTCTTTTGTGCAAGGCAAACTCATAACAATGCTTTGAACACTCGTTGGTATTTGTTTTTGTTCAATCACATGTTTAGCAAGCAGTTTCTCGTATCGTGCTCCAACTGGAATTGTTTTTTTTAAATGAATTAAGTTTGTGGTACGTTTGGGAACATAGATTTGGATTTTAAATCTGTATTTGGCTCAAATTTCATGTTTGGGAAACTTAAAAATTTTGGATTTGGACTTGACTCAAATTTTTCTCATTCACAAAAAAACTTAATTTGAAATCCATGCTCCTTCTCTTGTTATTTGAAATTTTAGATTTCAAATTTTGGAATTGAAATGCATAAATTGAAATGAAATGTTAGTTCCCTAACACTCTACCTTCTTGAGTTATTCTAGTACTCCTAATGATATTTGTTTTACAAATTCGTTTTACTCCCTCTGTTCATAAATAATCTTCTCACTTTCCTTTTCGATTCGTCCACAAATAATCTTCATGTTTCTTTATATGGCAATTTTTTGAAGTAAATGTCTCATTTACCCTCTCAACAAAATCCTAACAACCCAACCTTATCTTTTCTTCCACCACCACATATCTCTCTCTATTACCTTCTCTCAATAATTCTCTTCCTCTCCACTAGATCTACATATTCTTTCTTTTTGAAATGCTACTCCTCTTAGCTTTTTAATTTTTGACTTTTCGGACTCATACAGCCAAACCTTGTAGCCAACTGTACTACCAAACACCCTTTTTGACTGTTTGACCAATCAAATTCGCTAAAATGTGCCAAAACCGCCAAAAGTCATCCTATATGCCAAAAATCAAACATGCCTATTGTTCTCTCCTTAGGTTCTCATATTCTTATGACAATGCCCACATGACTAAAGTACCCTTCAAGTCTAGAGTGAATATAATTCTAGTGCCACCTGTGATTTGCTAAATAGACGCCAAAGTTTCCTCTCTTTTGTTTATTGTTTATCTTTCCTCTTCTCTTTTTTCATCAATGCTTTAATTTATTTTTAAAATTATTTTTATAATATTTTAAAAAATAAAGATTGTTTTTATTTAAAAAATGAAATAAAAAAATTAGCAAATACTTTATTTTTCTCAAATTAAATACTTTCAACTCTGTCCAAAAATAAACTCTCCTTTCTAATCTGTTGGACGAAGAGAAAAAAAAGATCTTTTTTGGATCGATGTCCAACATATTTTCTTCATCACTTCATTTTCTCTTTTCTATTGAAGTACTGTATTTTTTAATACTCCGTATCTTTTTTCTTTTTATTAAGTTCTTTTTATAGTTTTTCTTTTATTTAAATTTTGATTCAAATAAAGAAAATATTACAAAAATGTTTTAAAAAAAGAAATTAAAAAAACATATAAAAAGTATGAAAAAATAAGGAGAAACAAGAGAAACAACAACATCCCAATTGGGTTCTACGAGAGTAAGGTGTGTGGAGGGTGTATGCTGATCTTGTCTCCAAAAGTAGAGAGGTTGTTTCCATGAGACCCCCAGCCCCAGCGGCTCACAAAAAAATCACAATAAATACATAAAACAAGAAGAGCACATATACAGCAGAATAAAACATCACGCACACGTAATTAAAACTAAATTGAATTAAATAAAATCACGAAACAAGAGTATTGCTAGGAAAGTAGCAAAAAACACGAAGCATAAGAGGTCTACAAAGCACGCAATAACACCCCTTAATTAGTTTAAGGCACCTACCCAATTATTTTAATTCTATTTCTCAAAAAATTCCTTTCTAAAGTCATATTCCCAGTAAGGGTAAGAAGTTCTATGTCATGAGTCACATGACTAATCACAAAAAAGAACAGAAAATGTGAAATGACTTCAATGCAAATGGAAAATAGAAAATAAGCAATTCAATAAAAGAAAAAAAGAATACAAAAAGGAAACAAAAAGAAGAAAAAATACGAAAAAAAAATATTTTTATAGAAAATGGTAAATGAATTTATGAAGGGGTCCAAAAAAGTCTTTACTTTGTATGTTTAGACTCAATATATTTTAAAAAAAATAGGGACTTTTTTTTGGAGAAAAACTAAAAATGCTTAATTTGAGTGGAAAAAGACTAAAGTAAGATTAAAACATTAAAAAAATACTAAAATAAAAGTTTCATGATTTCATTCCTGAAATAGGAGTTAAAATACATTTATATTTCATGATCATGTACATTACGTAAAATGTACATGTACATTGTCACATTACCACAGTGCAAACTTCTATTTAGGGAATAAAAACATGGAACTCATATTTTGATACTTTCTCTATGTTTTAGTTTTATTTATGATGTTTTCTTTGATTTGAGACAATTAAAGTACACGTTAATTCTTTTTATTTGATTGATTTTTTATTTCAAATCCAACAATGTTGATTCTTTTAAACATTATAAAAATTAGTTTAAAAAAAAGAAAATTTACCTAAATAGTCCTAAAACATAGTGATTTTTCCAATGTAATACCATATGTTTTTATTTTTCAATGTAGTATCACTGGTCATTGTCTATTGATCATTGTTCAAGAAAATGTCCATCGACACTGGACATTGTTCAAACTAAATGTTCATCATCACCGGACATCGTTCCACACACTAGACATTATTCAAGTACTATTTAGTGAATAAAAAAGTTTAAGTACTACGTTAGAAAATGAGATACGGAGTATGTTTTAGTAATATTAATTGCAAATTTCACTTTAAAAAATCTATTTTGCGAGCAAAGCACCGTAATATCCTCGGTGGCATGTCTTTCTACTATTGAGTGTATGAGCCAATGAGTTCGCACTGCAAAATTCCACAATTCAGTTGTGCAACTTAAACATCGTATCCTAATTTGATTTCATTTTCGTTTGTCGAGTGGGTAAAGGCCAACGAGCCCAAACCCAACTCTACAAATCCTACTACAACATGGATTTGAGTTGGAATGTCGGCTTCTTCCTTAATTTATGTCTCCCCCCTCTCTCTCTCTATATATATATAAAAAGAAGCACTATTATTCATTTCTTCAGGCAGAAATTAAAAACTCGCCCTTCATTCTCTCTCTTACTTGTTCCCCAAGCTATTATACATACATCAATCGCCAGCCATGCCTTCTTCGTCTTCCAAATCCCCTGTTTCTCTGTCCCCTCTCATGGCTCTGTTTCTTGATCTTCTTCTTCTCCTATCCCTCTGCTTCTCCCCATCATCATCGGACGCCCGAATCCTCCGACCAACCGCCGCCCCCACTTGCATATTCCGCACCCTTTTCCGGTTCGGAGAGGGGAAGACATCGGTCCTCCACGGCCTGGATCTGCCACGCGGCCATGTGTCCTCTTCCGCCGCCGCCGACCTCCCCTCCCCTGTTTTCAAGAATGCTCTGTTCGGTTCCGATTCCAGCTTTGCATCCCCCGGAGCCGTCGTTATGAGCCCGGGGAAGAACGGAATTTCAGTTCAGGCCCGGGAAATCGCCGGGAACTCTCTGGAATCCCAGATCGATCGCTTCCTGGACCTTGTTTTCCGGTCGCGGAGAGGCTCCGGGGGACTCTGTTCTTCGTGAACGAGCCGGGGGAGAACGACTACAAATTGGCTTTCAAGAATGGGAAATCAGTTGAAGAAGTTGGCCGGATGGTGCCGGAAGTCGTTTCGGCGATCAAGGAACAACTCAAGAGGCTCATAGGTGCCGGGGCGGTGAACCTGGTGGTTTCCGGCGTTCCGGGGCCGGAGGACCGCCGCGGGGCTGAAGGGATGGAGATGTTTGGGCGGCTGCACGACGACCATCTCCAGCAAGCGCTGGTGGAGCTGAAGACGGAGTTCCCGGAGGTGGACATTGTGTATGGGAATCTGGAGAAGATGACTGAAGATGGCGGCCATTGGGCACTCCAGTCCTCCCACTCCGCCGCCTGCAAGTATTCCGGTCGCCGGCGCAAGGCTTTTCTGGCGAGATGATCGATCAATGGATCCATCTCAGGCCGGCGGGGCCGAAAAGGCTTCTCTGTTTGTAGATTTGACAAATTGATAGAGTGGGATAGTGAATGGGTTTTGTACTAGGAAGTGAACCGAGGACGTCTCTGTTGTTTTCCTTTTTTAAATTTAACACTTTAAATTTTAGAATTCCATAGTTTTAATAATTATTTATGAGTATCGTTAATCCTACAATAACTTTTTTAACATTTTCGTCTCTGGATAGTTTTTATTTACTCGTAATGTTTAATTATTCTTTCGATAAAATAAAATAATCTTTTGCATTTTGTTTTGTAGAATTTTTTATATAATTTTAAAATATGTGACTTTCATTTCTATACAAATTCATAGATTAAATTATTTTTTAAAAAAATTAAAATTTTACACATTATTCAGACACTGTAAATGAATTTGAGAGCAATAGAGCATACATCAATTATTACAATGTATCTTTCATTTGATTTTTTTTTTAAAAACCAAATCGAGATCTATGAGAACATCATAAAAACCCCAAATAAATCTTGTTTTCAGGGTTTCACTGAAACTATATTCAACTCAATTTAGTTAAAAATTGATATGAAATTAAAAAATAAACTTTGCATACTTAAAAAATACATCAAAAAATCTACAAAAATAAAATGCGACAAGACTATATCATTTTATCAAATGTGCAGTAAAAATGGGTAAAGAACATGGCTAAAATTTGACTATGTAAATAATAAATTAACAACTTAAATTAAAACGAAGAGAGTATTATGTTGTGACGTTTGATCTCAGTATCGCATTAACCAACACATCTCCTAGCCTAGGAACCACAAAGTATGACCAATACTGAAATCAAACACTTAAGTTTTTTATCGCAAAATTTTACACATTCCGAAAAAAAGGAAAGAAAAAAAGGGCAAAGCCAATGCCTTGCATTTCTCTTGGTTTGTATAGATGGAGAAAATGTGGCAAAGAATAAACAAGGAAAACCTCAGTCAACTTGAACAAGAGTGGAACATTTGAAGTTTTGAAAAATGCAACAAATACTGAATAAATTGCACTTAACTCACGTAGAGTATTCGGCATTTATCTTCACGTAATCATAACTCAAATCACAGCCCCATGCAACTCCGCGTCCCGGGCCATCACCTGCATATATATATGCATGTGAAGAAGAATGATGAGTAAAACGAATTTGCTTTTTTTCTACTCCTATTCCACAATAACTGTCTATTAAAGATTATTGGATACATTAGATTTTGAATAAATATAGACATAAGTATGTCTACATTCATTCAAAATCTAATGTATCTAATAAACCTTGATAGACAGTGTTTTTGGAAGGGAGGGAGCATAAAAAACGACCAAAACGAGTTATTTTTTCGAAGACTGAGAGTCACACCAATAGATATGTGAATTTCCACGGTGCCATGAGTTTCCCCGGCCTTCCTCATATAATTACTGGCTGCAATCCTGCAAGAATGAAGCGTATGGACAGTTCATAAAATGCAGAAAACCAAGTAGTTGAAAAGCATGTGCCAATAGATGGGGTTTTGTCTATACAGGAGGCACTTGCCATAGCCAAGCAGGTAGCATGTACTAAAGGAATCATTTCGCAATGCTTCTTGACACACTTTTCACAAAGTGTTATTTGGTAAATGTAACTTAGGGTATCAAGTCTCAAAGTCAGAATACAACACAATCGAGATTATGTCGGCTTTTCTTTTTATGAACTCCACTAATTGTTCCTACTTTTTTAAAATTGACCCTCTTATGATTTTATTGACATGTTTACGCAACTTTTCATAAAAAATTTCCACCTTTTGGAGGGTAAAATTGGAAAAGTATCACGTGCCAAAAGCAAATGTCCACCATGAGTGCATTTTCAGACCAATAGTGCATTTCCCCAATACATTGGAATCAAGGAATTGTTGGTGGTTGTTACCTATCGAAAGGAAGAGGTTGCCCGGCATCCATAAGCAGAGTATCTCCTAGTGATATCCGGAGTTTATTTGGGTTGAAAACAATGCCAGCATAGCCAGCAGCACAAGCAATGCGGCCCCAATTTGGATCCCTGCCATAAATGGCAGCCTGAAAAGGGAATACTCAAAGAGTAGAAATAAGTCAATGATATGTCAGAACAGGTTCTGGAAATGCCTAATTACTAAGCTTTATATCTTTTCATGCCTTGGTAAGTGAAGAAGAAGCAACTGAACGTGCAATTTTTGCTGCCTCAGCTTCATCTTTTGCTCCATCTACATTTACCTGCATATCGAAATTCAAAATACATCTTAGCCAGTACTAAATATAAAAAATTTAAGATGATATCCTCTCCGGAAGAAACCTTTCCTACCATTGTTTTTTGTTTTCAAAACAATCCAACCATAAAGAAAGATATCAATCAGGAACCTAAACTATTTAGGAAATATGAGTATTAGTTTATTTTATGAGTCTAATCAGAGGATGATACCGTCACCTATTAACATGGTTTTTTTCATCCAAATCAAAGCACTTAAAACCTTCCAAATCCTCATGCTTTAAGCCATGGGAAAATGAAGTCTAGCCATAATAATATTTACATATAAATGCATACATATACACATTTTACAAAAACACCCACAATGGGAATAAAAACAGTTAAGCAATGATAATTTACGGGAATTTAGCTAGTCTTTGGTGTTTTTGAAGAACATTCGTGTCTGGAAATGCGACACAAAATCTAACACAGAATCTAGCATATATTCCACATCAAATAAAACAGATTCATATCTTCAAAAAATAAGGTAGTCCCCTAGTCATAGTGAAATACTTTCTCCATCCTAAAATCAACTTCCCATGTTGATTTGGCAAGCATATTAAAAAGTGAAATTGTGTGGTTGTAGTATATTAAGAAAGTGAACTGTTTGAAGTTCTATTAACACTTCAATTTTTTGAGTCTTCAATTTGTATATTCTTATATTTAAGACACGAGATTGATAGCTTTGTTCTTTCTTATTTTGTTTTTGTTTATAAAAAAAATTGTTTTCTTGAGTCTGAAATTTTGTACATTATGATTATTTTCTACCTCGTATTTATTTTATTTCAGCTATTTTCATGTTCATTTACGAATGAAAAAGTCAATTTTTTTGTTGCACCCGACCGAAATTAATGATTTTTAATGGACTTTTTATCAAATTTACCAAAAATGTTTCTGATTATAATCAACTACAGCAATAAGTGATTATGAAATATAATCGATTATTGAAACAATAACAAAATGCAATTTTCTCAAACAAGCTCAAAGTTAACCTATCTTTCAGAAAATTCCCATAGAGCTAGCATCTTTCTGGAAAAATAAAATGCTTGGATACTACTAGCATTGACTGGGTGAAGTAAGTCATTGAAGATCTTCAAAACGTAGCTATTATTTTCTGGACATATTCAGTACTACAAGCATCATTAGCAGCTTAGCAACAAGAGTAAGAACCTCAATAAGACAGGTTGCGCCTTCTCCATCCCAAGCTATAGATTTTGCCAGTCCCTGCATTACCTGCATAATATCCATGTAGTTGAGAGCAAGAATATTGTGATTCGTTGAAATGATTCCCTCCGTCCCAAAGTAAACTTCGGCGCTTGACTTCACAGAAGAAAAAGTGTTGAAAAGTAAAAAATGGGTGGTTGAAATTTAAATAAAGGAAAGAGAAAAATCGTGAAGCACATATTACATTGCTAAATAGGAAAAAAAGGAGAAGTATGAAGTTCATTTTGGGAAAATGAAAAAAGAGAAAATGTGAAGTTTGTTTTGTGAGAAAGTGGTTTCAACGTCACTACAGATAAGTACATTTCTACACTAAAAATTAAATGTGTACACCCTTCAATGACCACATTAAAAGTTGCCTACAATGATATTGTGTACTATTGTCATGCATTATATTATAGCTCATGACGAGATGAGAATAAATTAGGAGGTTACACATACAGCATCAAGACACATCTGTAGGTGGTTTGCCTCTAAACTGTTCAGCGAAGAGATCTTGTTCGCCCCTGAGAGCCCACTAGCCAAAGCAATGACAGCATCATTGGTACTGGTGTCTCCATCTACCTGTGAAGCATATGTATCTGAAAAAGTTTAGAACATTTTGTGTGGGTCAAAATGTATCAGCATAGATCAATACATTTGCCTCTACAACCTTCTAAAAAAACAAGGGCATATTAATCATACATTTAAGTGTTTGTCTCTACTAACTCATATTCTCCTTTGTTGGGGTAGGGATGTTAGTATTTGGATGCTCCAAATCCTTCCATCCCTCCACCTATTAGGGTTAAATGGAAGGAAATGAGACGGCACTTCCTCGAAATCATAATCTTTTATCATTTATAATCGCTTCATTCAAAAAGGTCTGCATAAACTTACCCTCCCCAAAAAAAGCCGTGTTTGTATTATTAATAAAATATGGTGTACTATTTTCCATTTCCTTTTAAAACTAAACTAAACTAGAGAACAATATAACACTTCCTATATTATACTCCATCTCACATTTTCTCCATTTTCTTTGTATTCCATGCAAGAAAACATCACATTTTTCTCATAAAGCTTTCTCTCTTTACTATCTTAGCATAATCTAGATGGAGTTTGATCTTAGCATTTTATTCAATCTCTGGCGTGAGAGGGGCCCACTCATATGTGCACTTTATAAACTCATCTCTTCTTTTCGTTCACAAACCAACACCCCACTCCACCAATGCAATTGAAACACACGGAAACAAAGACTTGTGTGGCCGCATATGACCAAAGAATGTACATCATAGTATATAATAGTATCTTACTGCTAATACTATTTTGCAAGTTCAAGTAGATTAGGCATTGTTGTTACCGTAATTTGGTTGAAACTTCGGCTCACAGCAATTTGTACCAATCTTCTCCAAACTTCACTTGTAACCAAGGCATCGGTAGTAATGACCTAGAGCACGCACACACACAATTTATGGAACAGTAGAGTAAAACATTATTTTTCATCACGGCATAAATAAGAGACAGACTGACATACACCAAGCATTGTAGCCATGTTAGGATGAATCATTCCGGAACCCTTTGCCATGCCACCAACCCTTATACGTGTCCCTCCCACCTGGTCAGGTACTTTGAGTGAGACAATATCATATTTCATCATACAGTTGTAGAAGTGTCATGAAATTGTTGCTACAACCAAGAGGATTGATATTGTTAACATGCCTATACATTTTTTGCTATGTTTGGAACACAAAAATGATAGGGAAACAAAAATAACATGGAGTAACAAGGAAAATAATTTTTTCTACTTGGCTTTACCTTGAAAATTCTGACTAGAACTTGATAAATATTTAGATAAATTTAAATTTCTTCATCTTCATGTAAAAAATATGCATCTCTAAATTAAGTTTGAGAAAATATCTAAAATTGATTTATTGAGTTTGAGCTATAACAAAAGTCAAATTAGATTTCATTCCAAATTTCCCCTTTACATTCCATCGAATTTTTTTGTCCATTATCCAGGTTCTGAACAAAACCTTGTGGTGAACATGAACAGAAAACAACCGAACGGGTTGTCACTTATCTTAGCAAGCACTATGTTTAGAAACTAAGATTAAATACCTCAGACTCAATCGCAACACTCTTGCTGACCAGATCAGTTGTCGTTATTGCTACAGCGGCTGAATTTGCCCTGCACAAAGAGAATATAAAAACAGAGCTGTTAGCACATGAATGGAAAGAGTACACAACATGGAAACACTATTACAGCAACAAAAAATGGAAAAATATAATACAGATGAAAACTACAGAAATAAACAGTACTGCTTGATAAGTAAAACAATATCCACACAAAAATAGATGAATAGGCAAAGCACCCATCAATACTTGATGACAACAGACCAACTAGCTTTGGGAGTGAGTTGAGAAGCGCCTCCTACATATGATGTAAAGCACATAAATACATAATCTCAAACTTCTTTCCATCAAACCAAATTTACCAATTAGGTGAATTTAAGGTTTCCAGACAATATGAAGGCACATGAAAGATCTATAAATACTTAGTAAATAGATAATCCATCCAAGATTTAAACATTCACCTTCTTTATTCTTTTTCCAATGACCCCAGTCGATTCAATTAACACTTCCTCATTCTTCAGGTTAAGTAACTGTCAATTCAAAGGTTTCCATTAGATGCATGACTTCCTTTTGTCTCGGATGGCTTGAAAGAGAACAAATCCAAAAATATATAAAATACAAATACATTAGCAAGAGCAGACGAGCAATCAATAACATCCTGGAACCCCGCATCACCCTGCAAATAATATTTTGAACTCTTAGCTAGTAGCAGTGAAGAAAATCAATGATAAAGTTGCTCTATCTATGGTGCAATTCAAATTGTAGACAGATGAGGATTTTTGTTAAGAATCTGAAGATAAGCACATGTAAAAATAGCCGTATATGAATGTTTTAAAAAACATATGACATTCTAAGTTTAAAAGAAATTACCGTAGCAGCGTTAGCTTGACCAGCATTTATTAAAACTGCACGAGCCTGAAATAAATAGTAACATTCAAACTTGTGTAATCGCATAAGAGTGTTATTCCATAATCTGTTATGAAGATAAATATTGAATGAATTAAGCCTTCTATTGTGTTGGATTATTAATTTATATAATTGAAACATCATGTTAGTCAGTCAGCTTCAGCAAGGAAATTGGGACATAAATCAACAAGCACCAAAAGATAAGTGGTGTTTCATATACCTTGCCTTCACAAATGTAAGAACTCACACATACCGTAGGTGATGCACTTAATGCATTTTTGCAATATATTACAGGTGCCGCTGCTACCACATTTGTAGTGAATGCTCCTACGTATCATGGTTTCATGAAAATAAGTGGAAATAGAATTCTTAAAATGGTATATTGATAATCTACGATGGAACACAAAGAAGCAAACCTTCCATTAGAAGAAAACCAAACGGTAACAAAAAGAGGAAAGAAATAAAAAGAACAAGACCTATTGCAGATTTTTGCTCTAGGGGCACTTGAGGCAAAAGCTTACCTGCAGAAATGGCATCTACATCACATGTGACAAGTGCTAGGTCAGGCTTCTCTCCAGCACGCAATCCAGCGCGCATTCCAGCAGCTTTGAACCCGACTGCAGCAGTAACGCCTCCAGGGATCTACAAGTTTACAGCACCCTAAGTAGCCTACTGATGCAAGTCATGTGACCAACCTCAACTAAAATCTGACTACATTAATTTAAGAATATTGCATACTTCGCCCCATACCATATTTCATGAGTATTATTTATGTGGCTTGAATCAAATCATACATTACACATTCAGTCCATGTTCTCTTCACCTGATCTGATTGGTCTTGATCTGATTGCAATAAGTTCTGATCTGATTTGGTCTAATTTGATCTGAATGCAGTTATATTTAAAGCTATTTCTGATCTGGTCTGATATGATTCTAATAAGAATAAGCAATAAGTAAAAAACAAGTTGGGGAGTTGGGGAGAACATGGCCTCAATATTAGCCACACAATTCTAATTTTCCTAAACTTGTGTGTCACTCTCCTGTGTCCCAAAATTAGTGGGAAAGAAAGAGTATGTGTTTTGATTGATTCATACTCCCTCCGTCCCAAAATTTTACTTTGCGCAAAACAAAGCAAAAATTTAAAATTTTTCAATTCATATTATTTAAAGACTGGTATAGAAATAAAAATAAATTACATATTTAAAAACTACGTCAAAAGTTCTACTCCCTCAATTTTTTAAAACACTTCCTCTTTACCATTTCAACCCTCTCAATAATTTTTGTTTGTTTGTGTTTTTTCGTTGATTATTTAATGAAATAAAATATTCTTTTCACCACTTTTTTTGTAGAACTTTTGATGTAGTTTTCAAATATGAAAGTTTTACTTTTTATATCTATACCAATTTGTAAATAAAATCATTTTTAAGGAAGATGAGAATTTGCACGTAAAAAAGAAAAAAGGGAGTGTTTTGAAAAACATAGTGAGTACAAAACAAGAGGTGAAAATAAACAAAAGTTTACACGGGAGGAGTTGAAAATGCCGGAAGTTAAAGTTTTTCTACATGTGGCCCTCGGTTTATACTCCAATTTTAAATTTCAAATTGAAATTGGCATTAGATACCTAGCAAAAATTAGATTTGAAGAAATTGCATTTGAAAGTTTTGTCATCTTACGTGTCTTATTTAAGTTTGAAGTGTTAGTAAATATCTATTTCCACATTGGGCATTGGCATCTTGGGATTTTTTAATGTGATTTTATATAAATATCAATGCAAAAAAATTGCAAATCATAGATGTTTATGTAAATGTCTTTCAAAGGAAATTAAACATTGGTGAGTGTAAAATTTTCCAAAAATTCAATTTTTACAAAAAGGAAATAAAATAATAATTTAAATCTAGGATATTTAAGAGATATATTCACAACTTAAGTTCAAAACAGTAGTCAATGTAAGACACAAAAGCTAGGTAATGTGCACAATGTAAAACAGTAGTTTGAAGAAATCAAACATGTGGCATTGCAGCACTCAAACATGTGGCGTTGCAGCAAACAAACATGTTTGCACTTAGCGATTACGACTTGCCTATATCATTATCTTTTGATCCCCCTCGTCAATTGTGAGGAGGCACTACAAATTCATTAGTTGAATCCTAATATACTCTTTAATTCTTCTGACCTAGTAGATCTTGTGTTGCATGATGAGTTCTCTCAGCTCCTCATCTATATCATAGCTCAAACTTTGCAAAACACAACTGCGATATATCATTTCGTTGTCTTTGGCATCATGTAGTTGCTTCTTTTTCTCCCTTCTGATAGTATTGAGAATTTGATATTTCTCATACTTTATTGATTTTCAGATAATGTTGACAGCCTAGAGAAATATCAATACTACTAGAAGGGAAAAAAACAATTTGGTGGTCTGAAGAGGCAGTTGGCTCATTTAGAATGAGGCATTTCTGAAATATAGAAAGAAAATGACATTTTGAAAATTTTGAAAGAACTAGTTGAAATAAACGCTAAAGGGATTGAAATGATATATTGCAATTGAGTTTTAAAAGTCTAAGCTGTGATATAGATGAGAAGCTAAGGGAGCTTGTCTTGCAACACAAGATTGCCAAGTCAAAAGAATTGAAGAACTAATTAGGATCCAACAAATGAATTTGGAATGCTCTCCCATAATTGATCAGGGGGAGCAGGAGATAATGATATATGCAAGTCGCAATCCCTTCATCGTCACGTGTTTGAGTGTTGCACTGCCGCCTGTTTGAGTGTTGCAATGCCACATGTTTGAATTGTCTAACCTACTTCTTTACATCTTGCACACTACTTATCATTTTGTTTTAAATTTACTGCTGTTTTGAACTTAAGTTGAGAATATATCTCTTAAATTTCCTTGCTTTTAAATTTTTATATCATCTCTTTTTCATTAAAATTGAATTTTTTGGAAAATTATACATACACCGATGTTTAATGCCTTCGAAAATTATTTATCCTTTTCATTAAAATTGAATTTTTTGAAAAACTTTACACTCACCGTGGTTTAATGTCTTTGAAAGACACTTATACTAACATCTATGATTTGTGGATTTTTTTACACTAATAGTTATATAAAATCACATTATAAAATCTAAAAATGTCAATGCCCCATTGCATATAGAACATTTACTAACACCGCAAAGTTAAATACGACACTTAAGATGACAAAACTTATTTTCAAACTCACTTTCTTCAATTCTTTTTTATGTTGGCTATATAACACCAATTTCAATTTGAACTTTAACTTCCAACATTTTCAACTCTTCCATCTAAAAAATGGAGTACAAAGCACGGGATGGAGTATAAAAATGAGATATTTTATTTTATCAAATACTCTGAAATGAATAAAAGCACCCAAATAAACAACAATTCCTGTGATTTTTGAAGAGTGAAGTGTGAACATCTTTTTGGGACAGAGGAAATAACTTTTATGTATCTTTTTTAATATGTGTGATTTAGATCAAGTGGAGTGATAAATATGATGGAAGAAAATAAAATAGAAACACACAATCAGCATGATTGTCGTGTCTACGTAGGGGCTGGTATTTCAGGTTTGGTTTGGCTTTTCATTGCGGTTCTGTTTGATTATCGAGGATCTTATTACAAAATAGAAACCAACTTTATTTGATACAGTTCAGTTTTGGTTTGGGTTAATTAGGTTTTTTTAAGTTGCTTTTATGGTGTTCCATAGGTTCGGTCCAGATTTAGATGGTTTAAGTTCAGTTTAACGCATTATGAGAACAAAGTTAAGAAATCAAAAGCAAATAACATGTGTTTTGGATTCATTCAATTTCACCTAATGATCACCAAACTACCAGATTCAGCTATCCGGGTTCCTAAGAAGTGTACAAGCAATCAACAATCATGACATGAATCAAGATGAGACATTGGGAAAGAGCTTCTCACCTGCTGCCATGGCCCTTCAGGCAAGAAAATCGGAGCTTCCGGAATGTAATTGGAGGCCTCTTTTGAAACTGAAGCAGCAACTGAGATGGTCCTTTTGCACCAACCAGAGAACCGATATCTCTGCAATTCATCACTTCTCTAGCACACATCAATCCATTTTTCTTCAAAAATGCGTGAATAAAGAAGAACCTAAACAAAATAAAACACTAAATCCACCGGAATTCGGGAGGAAGAAGAAACCTTTGAGGTGTTGAGCTCCGAAAATCTGAGAGATACAAAGTGAGGAATACACATCGACATCAAAAAGGGCTTTTGCAAGAGGATTGGCCAAAGCTGAATCTGTTTTTAGAGAAGAAAATGGGTGGAATCTCAGCAAGGAAAAAAAAGCAAGATGCGCCCTCAAAAAGTAAAAAAAAAAAAGGTAAAATACACCCTCACTTCTCCCAAATACCATAATCCACCTTAAAAAGAAAATTATTCCTTCCACATCACATTCAACCATCAAACAGCTTCAAACAAACACAAAATTTTTAAAAAAAATGCTGTAAATAGATCAAAATAAGTAAAAAAGAAGTATAAGAATATCAATCTTATTCGAATTCTCAAATCCTTATTGCAAACCCAACAAAGCATACCAATCAATTGGATTCTTAAATCTTATTGCACAGCCAATCAAAGCATCGGAAATCAACATATGCAGTGGGTGAATTGGGAAATTACCTAGTCACAGGCAGCTTCGTGGGTTGTCGCCGCCGGTATCTGTGTCGGTCGCTGACCCTTCGTTCCTCCCCAACAACGGCGAGAACAATCCGGTGGGAATTTAGCTGATGAAGTACGCCGTACCAATAACTCAATGTTTTTTGGGGTCGTGTCCTTCCCTCCCACAATTTGTACAAAAGATTATTCTTATTCTTTTTCTCTTCTTCTTTTTTTCTTACTCTTCTTCCGATCTCTTCTTTCTATTTGTCGCAGCCCCTCACCCTCTCCTTTTTTTTCCTTCTTTTATATAATTATTATTATTATTAATTTTATTATTATTATTTTTATTATTATTATTATTGTTATTATCAACTTTTTTTGTGAACCATAAGCCGGTGATATAGAGTTATTATTATTGTTATTATTTTTATTTTTATTTATTATTATTATTATTATTATTATTATTATTATTATTATTATTATTATTATTATCTTTTTTGTGAATCATAAAGCCGATCCTAGTGTGCTACAACAAAATTTTCTTCTCAATTGACTTTCTTGGTTAATGTTCGTAAACTTTGACCTTGATTTGCGAAAAAATCACTTCGTTATGATATTTATAAACACATTAATAATAACAACAACAACAAAAACAATGATGATGATGATGATGATGATGATAGTAGTAATAATAATAATAATAATAATAATAATAATAATAATATAAAATAAGTAAAAAAGAGAGGGGTAGGGGGCGCATCAAATCAAAATAAGGGATCAGAAGAGAAAGAAAAAAAGAAGAAAAGAAGAAGAAGAAGAAGAAGAAGAAAAGAAAAAGATGAGGAAGAAGAAGAGAAAGAAGAAGAAGGTCGAAGAAGACGAAAAAAAGGAAGATGAAGATGAAGAAGATGACGGAGTAACGGTAGATTGACGGAATGTCATTTCGGAGTAAGTTTTCGAGAATTTTAAGGTACCTCGGAGTATAGTTTCAAAAAATGATGGAACTTAGAAGTTATTAACACAAAACTGAGGGTACTTGGTAGCAATTTTTTGCAATTTGTAGCAGATCATGTGTTCAAAATTACCTCACCCTATGTCAACTCATTGTCAGCCCCACAATTGATTACACAGTGCATTATTGCATATTCACATTGATTATTCAATGAATAAAATATCCATGTCTTGTAGAACTTTTGATTCTAATGTAGTTTTAAAATATGAAAATTTTATTTTTATATGAATATGATAAACTGAAACCCATTAGATATATAAACTTTTAGGTGTGTGTGTATATATATATATACACACACATACACACACACACACAAATATTTTTTTTACATATAAAGAGATGGCAGTGTGTTCAAATAACTTTCAGGTGGTGAAGGCTCTTCAACAGGAGGGTAGTTTTATTTCTTTTCATTTTGTTTGTAGGCAGTTTAATAAGGTGGCTCATACCCTTGCTCAGAGTGCAAAAAAAACCATTGTGGTGTTTGGGAGGCTGTCCCTCCTGACTTTATTGTTCATTTTCTCATAAGAGGTAATGCAAATTGCTTTTTTCTATTAAAAAAAAGAAAGAACCATAATTCTCAAATCTAACAAACTAATTACAAAGAGAAATAACACGTTTGAAATACCATTAAACTTTAAAATCCAGACTTGAGGTGTGAGTTTTTTTTTTTTTTTTTTTTTTGAGAAAAATTGTGACACGAGAGAATGGAGAGAAGTTATGACCTAATAAAGAATATAACATGATATTGGGGGGTTTATGTGGCCTTTAGTCAACATGGCATTGAAGGTTGGGTGATGACAAGAGGACTCTTCTTCATTCTCCCCGTGAATCATCACTCCATATTTTGGCATTCGCATCCCCTCTTTCTAACTTTAGCCTATCGCCTCTGTTGACAAAATCCAAATACCCCTGATACAAACAATACCAAAGAAATTATTATTATTATTATTATTATTATTATTATTATTATTATTATTATTATTATTATTATTATTATTATTACTGCTGGAGTGATAAATGTATTATTTTTATTTTTATATTTACATTTTGCTATTGGAGCTGTTTTTTGTTATACAATGAATGAGAAATTAGTTCCTACTTGGAGCCCAACAGAGTTAGGAAAGGGCAGAAGGGAATTGTGGTAACCTGAAGTATTTCAACAGCAGCAAATTTGTCCAGTATGGTCTTCGACTGAACAGGGTGCATATTCAAGGGCTTCAATAACATCTCTACACTCTGTGAGACCATATAGAAACTCAAAATCAGTTCAATTGACAAAGTGAGATGCACATATAATTTGTACGACAGCATCAAGGCATTCTGAGACCAGACCAAAGTTGTGGTGTCCAATTCAACGAGGCATCAATTTTTCACAAGCGACACGGAGTGGCAAGCATTTAAACCACCATGCAAATGATATGTAAATATGATTGTCTCTTATTTTTGGAGAGAGAGAGAGAGAGACCAAAATTGCATTGGGGGCAATGAGGGTTCTTTTTGTCTTTTGATAAATATGATCCTCTCTTAATTTTCAAACAAGACTTCGTTCTCTCTTCTTTCTTACCAAATTCTCTTATACCAAAAGGTTCTACCTTTCTCATTTCTTTTCTCTCACATTTCTCTCTTATCGGTCTTTCCCAAATCAAATGGACCATTAGTTCAACTACTATGTTAAATCATCACAAGTACCAAGCACGCTAGTCATATTTAGCAATCTCTAATTTAAATAAATAAATGACTACTATCTAGAACCAAGAGCTTCATAACAAGCATCACTCATTTTTTTTTGAGACATACGGGGTAGAAGATTTAAAACAAATGGGCGAAGTGGCAGATTCATACTGTTTGTTTTGGATGAGATTGAGGCCAGAGTTTTTACTTTATCCACCAGTAAGCCATTTACGACAATTCAGAAACAAAAATCTCTCCGATGTACTAATAAAACATACCTTTGATGTGAAGCTTTCATCCCAAAAAGTATATTTTACACCGTCAAGTTTTCCAGTTTCAGAAAGGTCATCAATTAAAAGTTTAACTTGCACAGCCTAGCAAAGAGAACATGGATCAAATTTAACAAAAAGATAACACACACACACACACAGAAGCAAAACAAACACAAATAAAACCTACATCTCGGTTATTTTTTTGGTGATCAAAAGGGTAGCCAAAAATGAATCCCTCCAAAGAAAGCTTAGATATCTGCACATGATCAAGGGAAGATGATTTAATGACAAAAACTATGTCACAAAGAAGGAATGTAATAGAATACTACGGAGAATAATAAAGTGATTATCACAAATAAAATCATCAAAAATGGCTCCTTTAAGAGTGACACATAGTGGACTCCTATGAACTCATAATATTCATGGGCATTAATATTGGTCCATGAGGCGCATAGGTGTTCATGTTAGTATGCCAACATAAAAAGAAGTTAGGTGCAAATGTAATCTAAATGGTAACATGTAAATATATAACTATTTATGTTAGGTGCAAATGTAATCTAAATATGAGATGACATATAAAAACTCTCAACCAACTAGACGCAGATTCAGATCTGACCCAACCAAGGTCTGAACGGGTACAGATCTAGTAACACACACAATAGAACAAGCTTCCGACCCATTGACAGACCTACCTGAGTGTGTTTGTATCTTGGAAAATGGTATGGAAAGGGGAAAACTATAATAACTGGTTTCCTTATGTTTGGTTTACCTTGGAATATGAATAAGAAACTGCAATATGTTTCAATGTTTTTTTAAAGTATATATAAATTTCTTTGTCTTTGTACAATAGAAAGTAACATGTACAATAGGAGTAATTTATATATGTACAATAGAAAGTAACATGTACAATAGACAAAGAAATATATAAATACAATGTTTGTACGATAGGAGTAACATGTTTTAATTGTGAGCAACTTGTGACACAGTCAGAGAGCACGTAACTAGCAGTAAACTAAGATATTCCTAGATACACAATTATATACTCCTATGCAGTACTCATCCATATAGGTAACAGCCATTTGTATACCTCAAAACAATAAATTTTTCTCTCAACCGTCCACAAATAATCAATTTCACCCTTAACCGCCTAGAAAACAAGAATTAGCAACCTAGAACTTAGAAATATCCATTGCGACTATGTGAGTACATACTAAGCATGCCTTAGACAAACAGTTTCACTTTTTTTGAGTGCAAAATCGAAGTATCAAATGCCAAAATGTAGCACTCGTATTAGACAAGGAAATGCTTACAAGAGACTGGAAATCCGTGGCCATCAAGTCAATATTCGACTTTTTGCGAACAAGCACACTGCAAACATCAAATTATTAACAACAAATAAATAAATGCTGAAAAGAGGGGCATGAGGAGCCAATGGTTAAAACAAGAAGCTGCATTACCTCAAAGGCGACGCTAGTGTATTGTCCAGATCAGAAACAGCCAGACCGACATACTTATCTCCCACATCCAAACCAAGCAAACGCCCCCGCGACTTCACCAGTTCTTGAAACAAGGTTAGTGGCTTCCTGTAGTTCATCTAAATGCCTCTGCGTTAAACTAAGGGTTCAAAATAAATGTATCTGTTCAGACGTGTGTTGGAAACACACAATTTCCTGCCCCAAAACCTTGAGGCGATGGGTAGGTAGGTTACATACACTTAATACGGAGATAATGAGGGAAACTAGTTCATTTTTAATACGGAGTAATCTCCCTATTTACAACAGCAGCAGAAAAAACTCCCGCCTAATCATTATTGTAGAAACTGCAGCCAGTTTCGATGCGGTTAAGGGAGACGCCACGAATCCCACGACCTATCATTCTCACCACACATTTCTCTCTGTCAAATCCATCCCACCATCTTAATCGATCTACGACCGCATTTTCTTCCTCATCACGCGGGATCCTTAAGTTTGATTAAGGATGATAATGATAACTCACAAAATCCTGTTGATTCTCATCTTAGTAATGCCTCTAAAGTCATTCAAAATTTCTTATAAATAGATCAAAATAAGTAAAAAAGAAGTATAAGAATATCAATCTTATTCGAATTTTCAAATCGAAACCCAACAAAGCATACCAATCAATTGGATTTTTAAATCTTATTGCACAGCCAATCACACCAAAAAGCTTCGGAAATCAACATATGCAGTGGGTGAATTGGAAAATTACCTAGTCACAGGCAGCTTCGTGGGTTGTCGCAGGTATCTGTGTTGGTCGCTGACCCTTCGTTCCTCCCCAACAATGGCGAGAACAATCCGGTGGGAATCTAGCTGATGAGGTACCCCGTACCAGAAGACTGCAAGTGGATATGAGGCCTCTAAGCAGGGTAGAAATGTCCAAATAAATTACTCTAGGTACTCTCGATTCTTGATTTTGTGATATCTCTCATTATTTTTCTAAATATACTCCGAATAATTTAAATTATCCGAAAAATTACGGGGAATGACAATCACTCAATGTCTCCGTTAGTTTCTCTATCCGTTATCTTTTTCTTCTTCTTTCATGTTTCTTTCTTTCTTTCTTTTTTCTCTCTTTCCAATTCACATTAGAGACCAGCCCCCCCCCCCACCAAAAAATTACTGTCGGATACCCTCAATTTTGTGATAAGAATTGACATGTTCCATTACTTTTCTAGGGGATGACAATTCATTCATGCCTATCCATTATCTTTTTTCTTTTTCTTTCTTTCTTTCTCTCTTTCTTTTATTCTCTCTTTCCAATTCCCATTAGAGACCAACCTCCCATCCACCCTGGCCACCCAAATCTCCTCCTTTTTTTCTTCCTTCCTCTATTTTTTCGTTTCTTCTTCTTTTAGTATTGTTGTTGTTGTTATGATTATTACTATTTGTGATTATTATTTTGCTATTAGTTGTTGTATTATTTTATATATTTTATAATAATTATGATTATTTATTTTTATCATTTTACTTAGTTATTACTTTTACTACTATAACTTTTTTAGCAAAACAAACTTAAAACCCTATTAAAAACAATTGTATGCCCACATTGACACACACACAAACACACACGTAAAATATAGGAAAATATTTTTTTTGTCATTTGACTTTTTTTCAAAGTTTGTGAATTGTTGACCACGGTTTACAAAAAAAATATTGTGTTATTGTATAAATTTAAAAGTAGTAAATTCTCTTTTAAACATAGTTTTGAAATAATATTTTTTTAAAAATATATAATTATGTATAAAAATAGATATTAATAGTCAAACTGTAACATTGAAGCTCGTGAAAATTTAAGTAAGAAGAAAAATTACCTAATGCAGGGAACACCTTTTTTCGTTGCTCGGTGGTTGCTAGCTACCGATGTTGCTTCGCCATTTGCCCTTGTCTTCCGTAGTTGTCACCGGGAGGTCACTTATCACCACTATTACATGTTGAGTCATGTAGGTTGTTGCAGGAAGCACTTAAATAATAATTATTATTGTTCTAATTATTATTGGCATAATAGTAATAATAATAACAATAATGATGATAGTGATAATGACGATGATGAAAATTAATAATAATAATAATAATAGAAGGAAAATATAAAAAATCCCTCTGGGGAAAGTTTTTGGATATTATAAAGTACCTAAAGTATATTTTTAAAATGATGGAACCTAAAAGTTCTTACAACAAAATTGAGGGTACATAACAACATTTTTTGGAAAGAAGAAGAAGAATAGATTAGAGAGCAAGTGGGTATGACGGAGGGATGAAAGAAAAGTCTTCCCATTATTAGTTTTTGAATATTTTAAGGTACCCCGTAGCATATTTTAAAAAATGGTAGAACCTAGAATTAGGGGTATTTGACAACATTTTTTTGATCTTAGAGGCCCAAAAATATATGAAGAATAGCAAAGCAGTGGTCCAAACAACATCCCAATTGAAGTTTAGAAAGGTTTAGAGGAAAATGCATTTGGTGGCTGACTAAGTTTTTTAACGAGGCTCTAAGATCTAGGAATTGAAGATGTTTAACGAATAGATGAAAAACATTTTGATTAATGTTTCCAAGAATACAAATAATACTTAGAGTTGTGAAAACTACAGAGGAATCAAGCTCATGAGTCATGCAACAAAGTTGTGGGAAAGAGTGATTCAACGGAGATTGATGAGACAATAGACGTTGATGTCAAAGAACTAACTTGACTTTATGCCAATAAGAATACCTCCAGGGGACATATACTTGGTGAGCGAATGATGCAAAAGTACTGATGGGTTGATACCCAACGGGCGGCCCAAACGCCGCACCCGGAAGGAAATTCAGAACGGGAATGAATCAATTCTGGGCCGGCCCAATATTTGGGCCTGGGTCAACCTGGTAAGAAGACAGTTGGAAGAGTCCGACCCTAGGAAGGAAATTCAGCATAAGGCGGGGACATAGCCGAAGAAAGTGGATCGCGCTAATGGCGGACGGGTCTCCACTAATTGTGAACTGCCTTAATTACTTGAAAATCATGTATAAATAGAGAGGATCCAAATGGGAATCCTCAAGCTGAATCAAGCTAATAAAGCTTATAATTCTTGAGTTCTTGCTCATTATTCTTTCTATCGATCCGCTTTTCCGAATCAGATCATTTGGTGGATTTATTGTCCATCAAGTTCTCAATTGAGAAGAGAGATTTACACATGCCTTTTGTTGATTTGGAGAAGGCATACGACAGAGTACCAAGAGAAGTATTGTGGAAAATTTTAGAAAAAAGTGAGTATAGTAAGAATTACGTATATTCGTGTGATTAAGGACTTGTACGATGGTGCTACAACGAGCGTTGAAACTCAAAGTGTGGTAATATATAGGGGAATTTCCCATAAGCGTATAATCACACCGAAGTTCATCGCTAAGACGCTAAGTCCATATCTTTTTATCCTAGTATTGGATGTTCTTACCAATATCCAAGAACGCATACGATGGTGCATGTTTTTTTCTGATAACATCATCCTTACGAACAAATCACGAGAGGATTTGAATGGAAAGTTGGATATGTGGAGATAAAATTTGGATCATCACTTGCGTATAAGTCGCACCAAAACAGACAGGGCCGGTCATGAAAATTCATAGGCCTGGGCCAAAACTAGAAAAATTCTAAAAATCTTATCCTTATGGTCTAACAAATTAACACATGTAAACAAATTATATTTAAATAATAATTAATGCAATATTATTAGAAGAAAAAATAAATTAATATATCCTAAATTCATATCAATTCATCAATTTTTCTAATTTTCTTTTTCAGCTTTATTTTTTTATATATCATAAATTCATATCAATTTGTCAATTTTTCAGTTTTTAATTTTTTTAGTTTTCAGTCTTTTATACATAAAATTATAAATATATCATAAATTCAAATCAATTCATCACAATCAGATAAAGAACATATAGAACCATTAATTCATTCTATTTCCTAGCAATTAGCAAAGATTTCAAATTAAAATATAATAATTAACCCTAGATTTTAAATCTAAAAAATGAAAAAATGAAAGAAAAAAATTATAAAATCGGAAAGCTATATATACTGAATACCTGGAGGCTGGTGGCTCGGCGTCCGGCGGTGTCTGGACTCTGGCGGCGGCGGCGTCTCTACTGGCAGTTTACCGATTTGGCGACTTGTTCAGTCGACCTGGGTTTCTCGCGACATGCGTTATTATTTCTTTTCTTTGTGTAGGATGGGAACTTTAGAGACGGGCCTGACATATTGGGCTATGGGTTTCTTATACACATATATTATTAAAGAAATTGGGCCTCAAAAATTCATGGGCCCGATCCGGATGGGCTGTTTGCCCCTATTGGGCCGGCTCTGAAAACAGAGTATAGGTCTAGGTGAAAACAACATCGTCTTATGTAGTACGTAGTAAGTTTTCTTCTTGTAAATTTAAATCTCTTATCATATAGGGCTAGGTGAAAGGACCATGCTACACTTACACCAACAAATATACCTCATTTGTACACCACAGGTTTGCACAAACATTTCGATGGTTTACACCGACATAAGTGTTGGTGCGTTGATAAAAATTCGCACGGACACAAATGTTGGTGCGTTTAACAAAAATTAGTTTTACACCAACACAAAATATTGGTGCAAAACTGCGGGGTACAAATTGGGATACAAATTTTGGGGTACACATAGCATAATCCTAGGTGAAAGGACCATGCTACACTTACACCAACAAATATACCCCATTTATACACCACAGGTTTGCACAAATATTTCGATGGTTTACACCGACACAAGTGTTGGTGCGTTAATAAAAATTCGCACGGACACAAATGTTGGTGCGTTTAACAAAAATTAGTTTTACACCAACACAAAGTGTTGGTTTACACCAACACAAAGTGTTGGTGCAAAACTGCGGGGTACAAATTGGGGTACAAACTTTGGGGTACACATAGCATAATCCATATACATAGGACCATGCTACACTTACACCAAAAAATATACCCCATTTGTACACTACAGGTTTGCACAAACATTTCGATGGTTTACACCGACACAAGTGTTGGTGCGTTAATAAAAATTCACACGGACACAAATGTTGGTGCGTTTAACAAAAATTAGTTTTACACCAACACAAAGTGTTGGTGCAAAACTGCGAGGTACAAATTGGGGTACAAACTTTGGGGAATTTCCGTACAAGAATTTATTTTTTATTTTTTATTTTATAAAAATTACCCTAAATAAGATTACAACATAGAAAAAGTATCAAAATACAATTGTCAGCTCAATAGCTCTAAACTCCCCTGTGGTTTGAAAAATAAGCACCGAAACCCCCCCTGTTTTCAATACTTACTCCTAGAATCCCTATGGTTTCTAAAAGCAGCGTCTATACCCCCTCCACCGGATTTTTTGTGGCGCGTGAATCATGCGCTCCGTTGATGGCTGGAAATTTGATAAAGGGGGGCATTGGTGCTCCATTTTCAAACCATAGGGGGCTACCATGCGATTAGTTTATTTTATTATGACAAAAATGTCCTTCATCCAATTAACTTTATTTTTTTCAATGTTCTTTACAATGTAAATGATTTTTTTAGAACATTAAAAGTGTCATTTTTTTTATTTTTAAGACGGTGACATTTTCTCTTGTCTATAATACTTTTTATCTTATTCAGTTTTTCATTTCTTTTTGTATTAATTTTTTTTATTGTATTTCATTTCCTATTCTTTATTTACATGTCCCGATTTTTTATTTTATTTTGAAAACGATTAAGAAATGAATTTGAGACCGATATAGTTTATGTTACTTTTTTATACTCCGTATCATTTATTTATGAAAAGATTATTAAAAATTAAAAAGAAATTTTTGAAAAATCCTTATGAAAACAAGGAAATAATGAAATGAAAATAGAAAAAAATGCAAAAAAAACTACGTTAAAAATGATAGTAGTTTTTTTCATTTTTTTTCTATTTTCATTTCATCATTTTATTTACTTTTAACGTAGTTTTTTTCATTTTTTTCTATTTTCATTTCATTATTTCCTTTTTTCATAAAGATTTTTCAAAAATTTCTTTTCAATTTTTAATAATGTTTTCATAAATAAATGATATAAAAAAAGTAACATAAACTATATCGATCTCAAATTCATTTCTTATGCTTTTTCAAAATAAAATAAAAAATTGGGACATGTAAATAAAGAATAGGAAATAAAATACAATAAAAGAAAAAATTAATACAAAAAGAAATGAAAAACTGAATAAGATAAAAAGTATTATAGACAAGAGAAAATGTCAACGTTTTAAAAATAAAACAAATGACACTTTTTTACCTTGTAAGGAACATTGAAAAAAATAAAGTTCATTGGATGAAGGACATTTTTGTTATAATAAAATAAACTAATCGCATGGTAGTCCCCTATGGTTTGAAAATGGAGCACCAATGCCCCCCTTTAATCAAATTTCCAGTCCATCAACGGAGCGTATGATTCACGCGCATCAAAAAATCCGGTGGAGGGGGTATAGACGCTGCTTTTAGAAACCATAGGGATTTTAGGGGTAAGTATTGAAAACAGGGGGGTTTCGGTGACTATTTTTCAAACCACAGGGGGGTTTAGAGCTATTAGGCCTACAATTGTCATGTTTTTATTTTCAAAATAGAAATTTACACCGTGGTAATGTAGCATTGTACACGTGCACATTACTATATTTTTTTGGTAATGTTAATGACCATGCAGGGCCGGTCTATTAGGGGGACATGCAGTCCGACCGGGCCAGGCCCAACGCCCAGCCCAGCCAAAGCCCAAAAGTCCTTAGCCCTCAAGCGGAAGTAGCCAAACGCCCAAACCCACGAAGGCACGGACGGAAATTGAGAAAGACGCCAGAAGGAAGTCGCCGAGAGAGAGTTGCCGCCGACCGCCAGACGCCGCCGCCTGCCTGCACGCTCCACTGCTTCAGAGTCTAGCCGCTTCCCGCCAGACGCCGCCTCGCCGGAAACTCTCCAGCCTCCAGGTCCAGGAGTCCAGGTACGGAGGTAAAAAAAAATACCAATTTCAGTATTTCTTTAAGAATTTTACAATTTGTTTTGTGAAAATCTGAAAATATTTAATCTTTATAAATTTGTGTTATGAATTTGTTATGAATTTTTGTTGCGAATTTGACAATTTATTATATGAATTTGTCATGTGAAAAATTGAAAATATTTATTTGAAATTTTTGCTAATTGTTATGAATTTGTTGTGAAAACCTGGCCAATCTATTAATTTAATAATCTGAAGATCTGTTTTTTTGGAAATTTAAAGTTTGTATTTGTGTATTTGATTTCACTAAGATGTGAGTATGTGATCAATCAATTTGCTCTAAAAAATGCAAGGAGAACTTTCCGAATTCTCGGCTAGCTTTTAGAGTATATAATTATACTACTATGATTTTGTCATTTACTTATTTTTTTTATACTATTGGGTTAATTATCATTTAAATATAATTAGTTTACATATTTTAGTTGTTTAGACCAATAGGGAATTAGGGACAAGACATCTACGGCCTTTTTTCTTGTCTTGGCTTAGGCCATTGAAGTCTCAGGACCGGCCCCCCCGTGATCACGTTTGGTAATGTAAATGCATTTTAACTCCTATTTCGGGAATAAAAAAACATGAAAGTCTTATTTTGATATATTTTCAATGTTTTATTTCTACTTTAGTAATGTTCTCTTTCTTTTAAATGTTCGTTTATTAGTTTTATGTTATTTTATATTACATTTATAATAAAAAAATTTCAAGAGTGCTCTCTCCACTCTCTAGACCTCGTAGTGTATTTTGTGCACTCCCATTAAGTAGAAAGATAAAATGATTAAAATAGGAGTAAAACATTCAAAATATACCAAAATAGGAGTTCTATATTTTTAGAGTAAATTCCATAATTGGTCCTTTATAACAGGGGGTTTCCATATTTAGTCCTCTATTATCAAATATTACCCCCGTAGTCCTTTTTTTAAGGGTACCTTTCCACAAATGGTCCTTTTTTTGATCTTCTACCGTGTTGGTGTTAATTTAAAGGCTAAAAGTATAATTTGACGTCAACATTATGTCTAGTGACGTGTTCTGATATTGGTTAAGCGGATAACACAAAAATAATGACTATGATTGTGGGCTAGGATTCTGACGAAAGATCACATTTGTAGACTATAGTTGTCGTAAAAAGCAACTGTAATTCACAAACGACGCAAACAGAACAGCCTTTGGAATTGTGTATGACAAAAAAGATATATTATCATTGTGAAATTACACTTTTAGCCCTCAAATTAACACCAACATGATAGAAGATCAAAAAAAGGACTATTTGTGGAAAGATACCTATAAAAGAAGGACCACTTGGGTAATATTTGATAATAGAGGACTAAATAGGGAAACCCCCCTGTTATAAAGGACCAATTATAGAATTTACTCATATTTTTATTCTTGAAACATGAGTTAAAATGCATTTACAGTGTCAATCATGACCGTGTACATTACTAAAAAGTATTGCGAAATGTCCATATACATTGTCATATTACGAAACTGAGAACTCTTATTTTGGGGATAAAAAGACAGAGCCTCTATTTTAATACTTTCTCTATGTTTTACTCTTATTTAAGATGATTTTTTAAGCAGAAATTGGTTCCACCACTGCCATGCTCACCCATACTACAAAATAAATAGTGACTTATCTATTTTATTACATTTAATACTTATTCTTATTGGAATTAGACAAGAAACAACTTTAAATAATATAAATATAACGTTCCCCTAAACCCTAAACCCTAAACCCTTTTGCTTGGATTCGTTTGCAGTGTGCTAGGGCCGCTAGACAATCTATGCAGCTTCTAATTAGTTGAAAAGCTTCATTCGCAGCCAATCTCCTTCGATTCTTCTGCGCTCGCAGTTTGTTTGTTTTTGCAGAAAGAGGAATTAGAAGAAGATGAATAATCTGAAGCAATGGAAGAGCCTCTCTTCAAAAGTCCGCCTACAATCGGAGGATGAAGTTCTCCGATTAGCTGCTTTCGACATGGAGCGTAATCGCTTATTCTGCGCATCCTCAACAAATATATTGTACACTACTCAACTGCCTCTGCAGGTAATTCTGCAGATTCCTTCATCAAATTGCCGTTTTCTTTTAAATGCAATGTGTTCGTATTAATGTATTATTGTCGTTTATAATAGTGGAATGTGTGTGTCATGTTTTCTTTGTATCCTTTGACGAGTTTGGAATATATTTAATGCAATTTGATATGGCATTTTCTTATATGATAATAGTCATAATTTTCTAGTGTCGGGCTCAAATTATCAACCTAGGCTTGTGGCCAAGACGATGATTCCTAAATGAACTGCTTTAAAATTGGCACGTCACTCTTTGTTGACAATCATAGCCAGTCACTCTATACTAGCACATCCCTTTCTTTAGTCTTGTTTTAGTATAGTGTGTGTGATATTGAAAAAAAAATCTTTTTGCTTATTTTCCATATAAACTTCCCCTTGCTTCTGTGCTTTTATGAGAATTAGTGTAGTAAATGCAGCAACGCATCAAGGATCTAACGGAAACAACCTCTGATTTTACAAGACTGTGTGCATCTGGACTCCTAAACCTGATGAAGTTGGTTTCTAATGTGTTGTTGTCTGTGAAGCTGGTAGAGGAAGCCACAGTTCCTTGCTGTTAAAGAAAATGAGAGAAGTCCTTACATTAATAGAGGTTGGGTGCCCCTAGTATTGCAAGGGTGTAGCGCTGTTGGCCCTAAGACTAATAGTAAACATCCGTAAATTGGTAAAGAGTGGGTCAAGCTCTCAAAGAATCTTTATTTAAAAACAATCATAGTTGGGTCCCTATTCATTCGCTGACGGAAGCATAAATAGTGCATTATCTTAGCAATTTAGACCTTACTGTCCAATATCTCTCCCAGCCCAACAGGGAAGCGAGACAAGAAGAAACGGATGCAAGGTCATAACGTCTACAAGTATTTAAGAAAGTTTAGAAGTCGACGGATCTGAAACAAATACTGACAAACCAACATCTGAACTATGCTTATCATAACCCTTAGTTCATTTTTTACTCTAGCTTGACTCTTTATTACAAGCTGACTACCGATGAGTTATTTGAGTTAATAAAATATACGGAGGGAAATCGAGTTTGCTTTGATAGAATGACCGGTGGCATCGTTCTAAGCACAAAGCTCAAACCTTGGAGCAGAGGAAAATAGGTTCCGGATCAGCATGTACTCCATAATAAAGTTACTTTTACAAATTAGCTTTACTTTGATTTATCTTGTAACTTAGGCTAATGATCTGCTTTCTGTAAATTCTTCTTTGCATTGTATGTGCAGTAGTGTTCTAAAAGGTAGGCTAGCCCGCTGCCCATGAGCTAAGCGGTGCCTAACTGTCCTGATTTTAGCCTAGGCGGCTCAAAAGTCGGCCTGGGTGCCCAGAACTAGACGGTATAGGCGGCTCCTTTTACAATTTTGACTTTTATCTAATTTAGCTAGAATGATGTTTCTTCATTTAAACATTTTCTCTATATTAGACAATAATAATAAGTCAATAATAGACATATAACATAAATTGTGTTAATTTTGTATTTTATGAATGTTTATTTGTATATATTAATTTGATGCTCAATCATTTCTGATATGATCACATAGACACCCATTAATTGAAATATCATATACACTATACAATACTTCGTAAAAGATATTGTTATGCAAGAAAATACATTAAATTTATGTTTAATACATATTTATACTATACACACACACACACACACATACTTGGCCTAGTTTCAGGCACCGCCTCGGTGCCGGCCTAGATATCATCTATGCACTAGGTGGTTCCCCACCTCCGGGGTAGCTCATAGTGCTTTCTATAACACCGGTGCACAGTTATAGAGCTTTAGATTATCTAACTTGCAGGATGCCAAATTGTCTAAAAGAAAAAAGCATTTCCCCTCTTACAAGTTTTAATGGCAGGATACAGGAGTTTTCAATTCAACTTCCTACCACCATCTTGATATAGAACCTGGAGACTCCATAACTTGCATGGAATATCTTATGGAGAAAGAATCACTTATTGCTGGAACATCCCATGGGCTTATATTCTTACACAATGTAGATGATAATTTGACTGAAATTGTTGGTCGAGTGGAAGGTGGTGTTAAGTGTGTCTCTCCTAGTCCTGATGGAGATCTGCTTGGCATAATTACTGGTTTTGGTCAATTGCTGGTCATGACACAAGATTGGGAGGTACTATATGAGATGGGGATTGATAATCTACATGATGATACTGACATACGTAAGAATTTCTCTTTATGCTTCTATTTTTAAAACCAACTCCATCTACTCTGTTCCAGAGTCATTTGGCAGCTCCATTTCATTGGGATCATATGTGAATTGCTTGTAAACAATTCATTTGTTTTTCTGAGCTCAGCTAAGCTCTAATTCCAATGCGGCTTTCTGTGTCTAGTTCTGCAGGGCTCTACAATCATTTCTTATGCATATACAAACCATGTCATGCTTACTATCTTAACTTTTACGATCAAATCAATACATTTTTGTTTTCTTAAACATTTTGTGGCTAATTGAGAATGCCTAAATATATAAAAGAATTAGGAAGTTTGTTTGTTTATTATTTAAATTGATTCCCTGCCCCACAATGATAGTTTACTTTTCCATTTTTATTTTTTGAACACAAGTAGTATTACTAAGATTTTTGCTCCTGATTAATGCATCTCGCTGTTGCCCACCTGCTGAATTAATATGGAATATAATTAATTGCCACATTAGGGTAAATATGAATTATTGAAGTAAAATGCAATGCTTTAATTATATTAAATATCATTTCTCAATCCCTTTCTTAATTCATTTGAAGATAACTATATTACTTTCTTTGTGGGTGTATCCATGGATGGAGTAATATAGAAAGGTCACGTGTAAATGCTAAAATGGTTCAGCAGAAACTCTTTTTGTTTGACATTAAGGGTGATGAAGCGAGTACTGCTTTTATCTTACATCCTTTCACCAGCACTAATTTGTTAAACACATACTCATTCTTCCTATCAGAAGATTGTTAATTAATCTCTGAACATTACTTTCAGATGAACAAAATATTTCTTTGAATGACTCTTTTGAAAGCATCATTTCATGGCGAGGTGATGGTAAATACTTTGCCACTCTGAGCAGGGTAAATGATTCATCTTGCTTGCATAAGAAGCTTACAGTTTGGGAACGAGAATCAGGGAAACAACATTCTGTTTCTGAATCAAATGATTTCATGGGAGCAGCTTTTGACTGGATGCCCAGTGGAGCCAAAATTGCTGCAGTATGTTACAGAAAGAAGTATCCTTCTATTGTTTTCTTTGAGAGGAATTGCTTGGAAAGGAACTCATTTAGCCTAAATGAAGAAATAGATGTGACTGTAGAAAATCTCAAATGGAATTTGAGTTCAGATCTTTTAGCTGCAATAGTACGTAGTGAAAAGTATGATTCCCTCAAGGTATGGTGCTTCAGCAACAATCATTGGTACTTGAAGCAAGAAATCAGATATGCAAAGGAGGACGATGTTAAGTTCATGTGGGATCCAACTATACCACTGCAGTTGATTTGTTGGACTGTTGGGGGACAGATCTCAACCTACAGTTTTAACTGGGTTACTGCCGTCATGGAAAATTCAGTGGCCCTTATAGTTGATGGCTGCAAGATTTTAGTTACACCCCTTTCTCTGTCTCTTATTCCTCCCCCTATGTATTTGTTTAGTTTAAAATTTCCCAGTACGGTCCGAAATTTGGCGTTCTCTACTAAGGGGTCTCAAAATCATCTGGCTGCATCTTTGTCAGATGGCAGCCTCTGTATCCTAGAGCTTTCAGAACTTGGTACATGGGAGGATCTAGAGGACAAAGAATTTGATGTAGAGCGAGCATCTGCTGATACATTATCTTCTTCTCATGCACATATGGCATGGTTAGATTCACATAGACTCCTATGTGTTTCCCATTTATATAAAGATGGGCTTACTGCATATCACCTACAGGAAATGGAATTTATATGTTCTGAAAATCATATTCCTGGTTCAGTTACATCCTCAGGCTGGCAAGCGATGGTTTCAAATCATATTTCTCTTGAAGGCATTGTCATTGGTGTTGTGTCTGACACATTAAGAAGTTCAGCATATTTGCAGTTCGATGGTGGAAAAGTTGTTGAATATAATTCAAAATCTGCCGGGGCAAGAGGAGTTCTTAAACGTAGTGATTTAAGTTTTCAATCCTCTTGTCCATGTATGAAACTTGCTCATATCGGAGGCCTCTTGTCACATAAAAGCTTGTTCTTTGGTCTTGATAATATTGGTCAATTACATGTTGGTGAGAACATATTATGCAACAACTGCACTAGCTTTTCTTTTTACTCCAGTTCTGCTGACCAAATTGTGACACATTTGGTTCTTGCTACGAAGCAGGATCTACTGTATATAGTTGACATAAATGACACTCATAGAAAAGGAGTAGCAGCTGAATATGAGAACTTCCTGCCCATTACTAGCAACAGAAAAAGAGTGGATCCAAAAATTTATATAAACATTTGGGAAAGAGGTGCCACGATTGCTGGTGTTTTGCATGGAGATGAGTCTGCGATCATTCTACAAACCAATAGAGGTAATGTTGAATGCATCTATCCCAGAAAGTTGGTCCTTACCTCCATCATGAACGCCTTAATCCAGAAGCGTTTTAATGATGCGTTACTAATGGTAAGACGGCATAGGATCGATTTCAATTTTATTGTTGATGCTTGTGGGTGGAAAAGATTTCTTGAGTCAGCTGGTGAGTTTGTCAAGCAAGTGAACAACTTGAGCTATATAACTGAATTCATTTGTTCAATAAAGAATGAAAGTATCATTGATACTATATACAAGAGCTATTTATCTGTCCCTAGCTTAACGGGAGCTCAATCTTTTGAATCGGAAGATGTCATAGATTTTGGTGGTAAAAACAAAGTCTCATCTGTCCTTTTTGCTATCCGAATGGCTCTCGAGGAGCATGTAGCTGAAAGTCCTGCAAGAGAACTTTGCATTTTGACCACTCTAGCTCGAAGTGATCCACCAGCCCTTGAAGATGCTCTAGAGAGGATAAGAGTCCTCCGAGAGCTGGAGCTATCACATTCAGATGATTGCCGGGGAGCTAACTATCCTTCTGCTGAAGAAGCTATGAAACATCTTTTATGGCTGTCTGACTCTGAGGTGGTTTTTGAGTCCGCTTTGGGTCTTTACGATTTGAATCTAGCTGCAATGGTTGCCTTGAATTCTCAGAAGGATCCAAAAGAATTTCTTCCATATCTTCAACAATTAGAAAGCCTGGAAACGGTCTTGATGCAATACACTATTGACCTTAAGCTGCATAGGTATGAGAAAGCCCTTAAGCACATTGTCTTGGCGGGAGATGCTTATTTTGAGGACTGTTTGAACTTGATAAAGGATAAACCTCATCTTTTTCCTTTGGGGCTTCAACTTATCACTGGCTCTTCAAAAAGAGGGCAAGTCCTCGAGGCTTGGGGAGACCATCTTAATGACCAAAAAAACTTTGAAGAAGCTGCTGCAACCTATCTGAGCTGTTATTGTATGGATAAAGCATTAAAAGCTTACCGTGCTTGTGGTAATTGGGGTGGGGTTTTTATGGTAGCTGGTCTTATGAAAATTGGAAATGAAGAAATTTTGCAGTTGGCTCAGGATCTCTACGAGGAACTCTTGGCACTTGGTAAGCCAGGGGATGCTGCAAAGATTGCCTTGGAGTACTGTGGAGATGTCAATGCTGGTGTTACTTCATTTGTTAGTGCAAGGGAATGGGAAGAAGCATTGAGGATTGCTCTTCTGCACAAGAGAGATGATTTGGTCTTGGAAGTGAAGAATTCATCTGTAGATTGTGCCAACTCATTGATTGGTGAATATGGGGATGGTCTGGAGAAAGTGGGGAAGTACTTGACCCGGTATTTAGCTGTTCGACAAAGAAGATTGCTGCTTGCTGCAAAGCTGAAGTCTGACGGGACGTCTGTGAATGAATGTGATTATGAGACATCTTCTGAAGCAAGCAGTAATTTCAGTGGAATGAGTGCCTATACCTTGGGGTATGTTTTCGTATCTCTGTCGTGCAATTGCAGTTTTTTAGAGTATTTTAGCCATTGTATCCTATTGGAAGGGTAATGATTGTCATAGGACATGGACTCAAGCTCCAGCAACAACCTTACCTGATAAGGCCGTATAGGGGATATATGGTTACACACAATCAGACATCTTCCTTTATCAGACTTTAATGGTCTGTATTTCATTTAAAAAGTTGTTTAGTTTTGTAGTGGTTACTCTGGTTAGGTATAGGGACAAAATATCACTCAACATCTGATTTATCACATCCGCGGAGGAAGAAAGCTTTTCATTTTTGGCCTTGCATTTGTAGGTAGAAGTTTTGAAATTTTCATGAAATTATAAGTTGCTCTTTGGCAGGACAAGAAACGGAGCATCAACTACCAATAGCTCAACTTCTGCGAAAAAGGGAAGAGGGTCGAGGTCTCAAAGAAACCATGGGAAAATACGTGCCGGCAGGTATGTTATTATGTGAACCATACTTGTCATTCAGTCTTGAGAACCATTAACACAAATAATAAAATATAGGAGTAAGTAATTCACAACTCATTTTACCAAATGGTCAAATACATCATTTGAAGGTTATTTGGACCAGCTTGAGCTTCTCGAAAAGCCTATTTCAAACTTTTTCAGCAAGTCTCGATATGGTGTTTCTTAAAAGGGGTTCTTTCCTATTACCCTTAAGGCCCTTCTAAAACAATATAGATTGGCCTATGCTATATCTTTTCTAGCAGACAAGTCCAGTACTCCAATCACATGTGTGGCCTAACAAGCACTAGAAGTTGTGTATCTGAGTTCTCATTTTTACAGGGAACTTTGAACATATACTAGATTACATGGTTAGGGGCTTCTTCCAAGTCTAAGTGACCATCCGAATTTCCAACACATCAACTCCGTGTCTGTCAAAATGAACATTAATGAAGGGACATTATGAGTTCTCATACTACAGATGCATGTGGCTATTTTCATTCCATGCTCAGGACCAGTAGTGGATGAGATTACTCCCTCCGTTCTATTTTTGGGACTTAAGAAAGTGGCATGAAATTAAGAAAAGTAAGAATGTACAGTTGATATTGATGTCAAAAAGTATGATAAAATAAGAATAAATGTGAACCACACAAATTGACCAGATACAATATGTTTCAGAAATAGTGGGATGGACAAAAAATGTGAAAAGGGACAAAAATAGTGAGACGAGGGGAGACTAACATATTTTAAATTATTGATGTCATTGGGGTACTGATAAATAGAGGATTGCATTTTATTTCAGTCACTTATGGTAGGTTCATTTTTATCTTAAAATTTTTTTGTACCAGTCCTGGCGAGGAGTTGGCTTTGGTAGAGCATTTGAAAGGGATGGCTTTGGCCGCGGGGGCCAGACGTGAGCTTCACTCTCTTTTAATCTGCCTAGTGATGCTACACGAAGATGCTGTAGCGAAGAAATTGCAACTCATTGCCAAAAAATTTCAACTGTCTCAAACAGCTGCCGTGCGATTAGCTGAGGACGTGATGCCTTCTGATAGAGTAGATGAGCAAGCGCATACTTTAGAGAAATATGTTCAGAGAGTGAGGGATGAAATGCAGCATTCAGACATCTTTTCTTGGCAGGTGAAAGCATTGGATTAACCAGTGGCAGAGGGAGGGTTGAGTTCTGGGGGACACTACCACATTGAAGTCATATTATGTATCGTCGAAAATGCCCTACAATCACCTCAGGGGTCACGTGCCCTACGCCGTAGCCTTTTCTGTTTTTAGACAGAAACTTTCTTTTGCTAGTACTGGTTTCCCAAATGGTGAAACTGTCAGTTCTTGCCTCTTTGTTTTTCTTGATTTGGATAACAGACAATTTAGGATGGTTCCATGTGACCTATCAATCATCATCATCATCATGCATGGAAGGATAGGGCTGTGTGTCACAGTAGTGTTAGGAGTTGTGGTTAGACAAGTTTTGTGGTTTAAATTATACTATTTGCATGTAAATCTTGTACTGTATATTGCACAAACAAAAGCGTGAGCGCGAGAGATATGAATTCTGATATCGAAACCTTTTTCTGGGGCTAAACAACATTCCCGAGGATAAAAATACTACAGAGCATTTCTCTGTAAAAAAAAGGTATTTTTTCCGTCTCAAAATGATGAACATTTTTATTATTTGAACATTTCGATAACTTTTGTTTACTCGTATACTTTCATTGGCCATTTAATAAAACAAAATATATATAGTAAATTCGTAAAATGATACTCAATAACTATTTATTCTCAAATTTGTCTACAAGACAATTAATTATAGAGATGGTAGAGAGTGAATAGCTGGTAGCGTGGTACAATAGCAGCTTGTACATATACATGATGAACCTTCAAATACATCCCATTTTTATTACTCACTTCGTTCTAAATCATTTACTCTTTATGCAAAATAAAGTAAAATCTCAAATTTTTTTAATTTATTTTATTTAAAGATTGATATATAAATAAAAAATAAAATTTATATATTTAAAAAGTACAGAGTATATCAAATGTTTTTCAAAACAAAATGTGACAAAAATATTTTATTTCATCAAATAGTCAATGAAAAATCAAAAATAAACAAAAGTTTTCTTGATTTTTGAATAATAGAGTGTGTAAATCATTTAAGGACGGAGAGAGTAATAAAAAATCGGGTAGTTATTTGAGTACCACAATAATTGTAAACTTAAGGGCAAACACAGCCATTTTATATCGGACACATACATTATGCCTGTGTTTACCTACAATTGTTGGGATTCCCCTAATATTTTCGTGCAAAATTGAAAATTCCCTAGTCATCCCTCCAAGCAAAAAAAAAATTCCAAAATAGATTACAAAAAAGAAAAAAAAACAAAAAAACTCAAAGGTGTGTTTGCGTGAGTTTAAAGCTGAAAATTGGAGAAAAGAATCTCAAGTGGATTCCAGCGTGTAGTCCATGTACTGTCTATTAGACTACTACTTTTATTTTTCTTCTCATAAATGGAGTTTGGGTTTGATTCAATAATTCTAAAACCAATGAATTATTTACTCAAACTCAGACTCGGGTTCGAGGTGAGTTTGATTTTAAACAATATACAAAACCTTAGCCTTAAAGAAAGATCAATGCTATGGGTACATTGGATTCATTTAACCATACAATTTTTAACACCAATTTATTTTTTTATCGGACAATTGGAATCGAACTCATGAGTTCATACTTATAATTGAAATTTGAAATCATATTCACGTGTCTTCCAATTCTCTCATCCCTTTTTTCACCGGACCATCTTGAAGTGAAAAATAAACCCAGTAAATTTTTTCAAAGTGCAATTCGTGAACCCATGTAAAATTTTTCTGTACTCATAGGCGGGTTAAAATTTACTGACTTTATTATTTACCCCACGATGGTCCTAAAATTTACTTTTCCTATAGCTTTTATGGAATGACCTTCCTCAAGCAACTTTTTTCAAAATTTACTTTTCCTAAAATCAGCTTTTAATCTCTTTTCTTTAACAGTTTGCCTTGGCAATCAGGCAATTACTTAAATGTGAATTCAATTTTTTGCGTTTGATTTTTATTCTAACGGTACTACTTAAATAATTGGTTGTTTAGATCACTTTTTTTGCTGTTCGACTATTTGTTCTTTTTTTTTTGTTTTCTTAAATTTGTAACATTTTAAAAAAAATAGTGGTAAATAGAGAAACGTATCAAGAAATGAAAAAATTGTTACTCAAGTATAAAATGAACTGAGTAATATTGGGCTGGACCAAAAGGCTTTGGCTAGATCTATAATCTATATAAAAATATGGACACTTTAATATAACGAATACATTAATATATAATATACTGTATTATTTTTTAAAATATTAATATAGAGTTGTAAAAACAAGTACATTTTTTAAAATATAGAGTAGTAAAAACAAGTACATTTTTTTAAAACATTAATTAACTTTCTCACAAAAGCATAACAGTCATTCTGGTTGTATTTGAGATACACGGATAATTATTACTCCCCCCTTCTCAAATTCTATTACAATTTTTTTCTTCTCTATAACTTTTGTTTATTTATGTATTTTCATTAAATATTTGATAAAATAGAATATTCTTGTCACCTCCCGTTTTGTAAAACTTTTGTTATAGTTTTTTAATATGTAACTTTTATTTTGTATATATGTACCAATTTGTAAAGAAAATAATTTCGAAAGACGAGAGTTTTTTCCTCGTAACTCCTGATTTGTAATCAAATTAGGGATGATGGATTATTTGAATGAAGGTGACAACTACTTTTTTTGTACAATACTCCATCCCTTCGTAAAAAGACGTCCTCTTTATTATTTGGGATTTTCAATAACTTTTATATGCATATACTTTTTCATTGATTATTTAATAAAGTATACATGTAAAAAACTTGATGTAATTTTTATATATACTTGGTATAACTTATACTCCACTTTTTATCCTAATGCCAATTTTTAAATTAAATTATTTAAAAATTGGTGTTTTAGACTTTTGGTGTTTGGACTTTTGGTGTTAGATTTATCTTGGGCTTTGCGGGTTCATTGCACACTACGCGGCGCCCAGTGGTTGACTCAATTCGCCCACAGGAGAAGCTTGGGTATGTCACCCACACAGTAAAACTACCCACCTTCCGTGAAGACTCTGCTCCGAATAAAAGAAGAACTCCAACGGGCTTTTCGCTCACAGACACAAGTCCGTTTCCTTCTCCGGCTCGCCAAAAGTCTCCGTTGGGTCCAAACTCAGTTCAACGAAAATGGTGGGTTCTCTGATCTCTTCTCTCCCGGGAATCGATTTTCTTTTCCGGGTTCTCTGTTTTTCTCGGTCTCCGATTTGTGATTCTGTGTGCGAGTTTAGTCTTTGATCTGTGATCGCCTGTGGCTCAAGATCTTAAAATCACCGGAAAAAAGATGTTTGTTGTCTCAGTAGCTCATGCAATTTGAGATTTTACTGCTCTTTGTTGATGTGGGTCTAGCTGAAGCAGGGCGATTGTGAGTGACTGTGATGGATCTGAAGTCAAGAAGGTTTTTATAACTTGATCCACTCTGTTCTTCAGTAAAAGGGAGGATCACGTATTTTTGCTACTTTGATCTTTGGATTCGTTGTCAGATTTTGTGTATTCTGTCTCTTTTATGCACTTGATCTTTGCCTCAAGCAATTTCAATTCGCTTGATTTCGGGTTGCTTCCATGTAGGAATTACAACCAGATTGGAGGATCGATATACCAATACCTCGGTCTGTTCTAGTTGCAGTGTTATATAACAGAACTGTGGACCTTTTTGGTTATTTTTACCTATGTTGATTCGAAGGAGGGTGGGAGTGGTAAGGCTGAAGTGGTTTGGGCATGTAAGGAGGAGAAGTGTTGAGGCCCTATCAAGGAGATGGGAGAGGCTTGCAGTAGAGGGCGCGAGAAGGAATAGTGGTAGAGCTAGGAAAGTTGGAAGGGGTGGTTAGACATGACTTGTGATTTCAAGATCTAACCGAGTATATTATATGACATTAGATAGAAATGCATGGAAATTTAGAATTACAGTTGTTGAATCGACTTTTGGGGCTCAATTTGTAGCTTATGTTGGTGTGTTTTTTTAACCTTAGTTGGTAGTTTGTGCTTGTGTGCTTTATGTGATTCCCATGCTTTGGGTTGAGCTGCTAGTATCTGTATGAGTGCTTCTTGAGTTTTTGTGTTGTGTTCTTACTTTGTTTGTGTTTCTGTGTTTGAGCCGGGGGCTCTTGAAAACAGCCTGCCTCTCTACCCTCCTTAGTATGGGATTTGTGGGGTTCTATTGGGTTTGTTATTGCTGCACAAATTCTTCAAAGAAGTATCACATCTCGTCTCGAAGATGTCCCCATTTGGTTACTTCCGGACAAACCGACACCCAAATTCTTTATATAATGTAAAAAAGTTGATGTTTCCTTGTGCCAACTCTGTGTGGCTATGAGTATCCGTCCCCGTCTCTGTGCAACTTAGGGTTTTCTTGAATTTGTTGATTCTAAGATCTAAAGGTTTAGGTATTTTGTCACAATCCGGACATATTGCATCAAATTGCAGCATCTTGTATGCATTTCATTTTATGCTCATTCAAAGGTTCTTTAGGATTCTTAGTCGGTTCATGAATGCATTGAACCCATCATGGAGCTTCGTCAATGTTGTTACTCGTATGAATTTCCCCCTTTGTTTTCTGATTGAGTTGGGATTAGTAGTTTGATGTAACTTTTCTTCTCTCAGGCCAATGCAGCCTCTGGGATAGCTGTGCATGACGAATGCAAGTTGAAGTTCTTGGAATTGAAAGCGAAAAGGACTTATCGTTACATTGTTTTCAAAATTGGGGATCCCACTATTGAAAAAGTTCTCGAGCCTACAAAAAGCAAGATTGAGGTGGAGGAGGTAGTTGTTGAAAAGGTTGGTGAGCCAACCAAAAGCAATGCCGAGGAGAAGGTTGTTGTGGAAAAGGCCACTGAGCCAACCAAAAGAAAGATTGAGAAGAAGGACAAGGTGATTGTCGAAAAGCTTGGGGAGCCAGCAGCCAGCTATGAGGACTTCACTGCCAGCCTCCCTGATGATGAATGCCGATATGCTGTTTATGACTTTGATTTTGTGACAGCAGAGAGTTGCCAGAAAAGCAAGATTTTCTTCATAGCATGGTACTCTTGTTGAATAATTTAGTGACTTTTTAATAAACTTATTACTCCCTCCATCCCAGTTTTTCATTTTCTTGTTTTCATTTGTCCGAAAGTTGTTGTCCACTTTCTATATCCAATAAAGAAGTTATGATGAATTGTGTAAAATACCCTAG
>OOIL02003033.1:361475-523577 GCA_900332095.2 Cuscuta campestris | reverse complement strand
CCCCCCCCCCCCCCAAACCCCGATGAAGTTGGGATTATACTAGGTTGTTGTTGTACCGTAGACATAGGCTCTGGGGATTGTTGACATGAATGAATAACAAACTCATTTGAATGGCTTATTTTACATTTCAAACTCATTTCCTAAAAATGAGATTTTTAAGAAAGTGGACAACAAATTTCTTTTCCCACGACTCCTCCACTAATGTATTCATTCATTTTTGTTGTCTAAGGTCTCCTGACTCAGCAAGGGTTAGGAACAAGATGATATATGCAAGTACCAAAGACAGATTCAAGAGGGAGTTGGATGGCATTCAGGTGGAACTTCAAGCCACCGATCCAACCGAAATGGACCTTGACGTCCTTAAAAGCCGTGCTAACTAAGTGTTGTTCTTCCAGATCAATAGACTTCCTAGTTCCTACTGATAGAACTCGGTGCAGTCTTCTTTCTTCTTTTACTTGGTCGAATGTTTTTATGGTTTGTTAAAACAGAAACTTGGGTGGCGATAATATTGATTGTCAAGTGCTGCCATTACGGTCCTCTATTTATTTCGGCGAACAAATATGTGGTGTCTGGTATATGAGTCGATTCGAAATTCACTTGGTGTGAAATTTGGTTGTGTTTGTTATTTTTGTTGCCTTTGAACTTCATATATTGGTATTTTTCACTTTGCTCTACTCTCTCTTGTGACCAGCATTTTGAATGTTTTGTTTTGTTGCTGGAATTGAAGTCCTGCCTGGGTAAGTTCTTCTGTTTCACCTTAGCTCTGCCATATGATTTTCTAGTCATTTTGCCCTAAATTTCAATTCTGACACACACACACACACATATGTATATATAAATACATTTTGTTGTTCTTTGAAGGTGCGAAACATTTTGTTAGAAATGCGTAGCAGCTTCATTATTTTGTTGCTTGAGGGAAAGATTTGATTTACATGTTGGAGTGTCAATACAAGAAATATTGGGTCAACCATACAGTTTGTGATGTGCTTAGACAATGTGTTGATGATACTAACCAAATGCTTGTCAAAGAAATGTCAAATTCATCATGTCAAAAGTTTTATGATATCTGACAATGGTCAACCAAACAATTTTGAAGAGTGTTTTGAATCACCATTTTGCAAAGATGTTTCCTCTTCAAAATATAACATACCTCAAAATTGTTATTCACTCCCTCTATCTCTCATAGTTATTTCCATCAGCTCTTTTTATTTGTCTCTCATGAATCATTCCATGACCTTTTTTAACATATAAAATATCAGAATTATATTCACTTACTTTATTTATTACGGAGTACATATCACCACCACATTTAGTATATTTTACTAACTTTCATTAAGAGTATTTTGATAAAATATCACATTTTTAACTATCCTTAAAAATTACAGAAGTTGAAATGAGAACATGTTAGGAGGACGTATGGAGTAAAACAATTTGGTTTGAAGGTTATTTAAAACAATTGACTATTGTGAGACGCTTTGATGTTGTTCTATATATATACAATAGCAACTTAGGGGCTGTTTGGCAACTTCTGAATGGGTAAGTGCTGAACCAGTAAGAGGTCTGAACCATTAAGTGCTGAACCAGTAAGAGGTCTGAACCATTAAGAGCTAGTATATTGCTTAACTATTCAGGGGCAAATGTCTGATCAATTCAGATAAGAGGTCTTAACCATTCAGACTCTGTATAATACTTAACCATTCAGAGGCAAATCTCTTAACCATTCAGACATCTGAACCATTAAGAGGCTGAAACAAACAGTCTGAACCATTAAGTACTGAACCATTCAGACATCTGAACCATTAAGAGGCTGAAACAAACAGCCCCTTAGACGCTTGTAAAATTTATAGCAATTTGAGATTTAAATTAAAAAATCCAGAAAAAAAAAATTCATAAAAGATTTCTTGTAAAAAAATGTTATTTTACCATAACTCCAAGATTGCAAAGAACGCATGTATGCATTCATAAAAACAAGTTTATGAGGCTCCAAAAATACTTCTCACATGTTTTATTTTTTTTAAAGTTATGAATATATAATTCAAAAGATTTCTCTAACCATAAACTATTTTATTTCATTTTTTTTAAAAAAAACTCAATGAAAATCAAACTGGCTATTTTTTTTTGGGACGAGAAGGGTACAAGGAATGTTTGGGAAATTTACTTAGATAGTACTAAAACATAGTGACTTTCCCAATATAGTACTATATGTTTTTATTTTTCAATGTAGTACTACTCTTCATTGTCCACTGATCATTCTTCAAGTAAATGTCTACCGCCACTGGACATTGTTCAAACTAAATATCCACCATCACTGACATTGTTCTCGGTACTAGACATTATTCAAGTATTATTTAGAGAATAAAAAAGTTTAAGTACTACATTGGAAAATGACATAAGTTTTAGTAACAAATTTTACGAAATGTTTAGCATTCTTGTATTGGGCCATTGTTTGCGTATAGGGGCCTCACTACCAATTATTTGTTTTACATTTGGACTTGGAAGCCCAACTCGAAGTCTCGAATCCATTCTACTATAATCAATCATAGCACCTTTAGATGGGCTTTGGGTAGCATGCCATCTCAATCGTTCCTGTTCTTCTTCTTCTTCTTCTTCCTCTTCTATCCAACCCTGCTTCTGGTAATTTCTTCTTCTACAATCCATCTCCGTTTTTCGCCGCTCCAACTTCCCGCCTGATCAGGTATTCTCATTCAGGAAGTTATTTATGGAGGCATGAAACGCAATCCACTAGATGTTTTTATCGTTAGTGAAGTTTTAGATCTATGATCGAAATTCGAATCTGAAATTCTGCTGTTCAGATCTTCTATTGCCCCTGTTTATTTTTATAAGCGTGTGTATGAAACGCCACTGTATTTGTCGTATTTTCACGTATCATACAAGTTCTTAAAAGCTGCATTTTTTTTCAGTTTTTTGAACTGAATAAAATTCCGGTATTTTAATTTTTTTAGTTTTGGCTAGTACATTGGTAAGTTTTTATCAGGGGTTTTTTATTGCTTAAATGCTTAGGAAAAAGATAGGTTTTAAAGGCTGGATTGGTGGTGTGAGAATGGTGAACATTTTTAGTTGAATTTATATAGCGAGAGGACGTCGTGTATGAACACCTTTTTTTGGATGGGGGTGAAATGAAAAAGGTTTAATTTTTTAATTAAGAACCACAAGAAATCTCCAATTTTTGCTATGTTTGGTCTTTTGCAGTATCATGCAGTCTGCACAACTCTATCTCTATATTTTATTGAAAACAACAACCCACAAAGTAGGGACTTGGGAGGGTTAGTGGTTGAAAGGCTGTTTCCAAGAAATCCGCAGCTCAAAACATGAAAAACTAATAGAAAGAGAGGAACAAAAAAGAAACATGTGCGCACATAGATACAACAAACTAAAACAAATTTGAGCAGTAAATCCTACACAAGAGCAGACCACTCTCCAAGGCCTACACCTCCACCCTAACCCTAGACCCTCAAACATTTCTAAGGCAAAACACCAGTATCCCCCGTTAGGTTCTAAAACGTTACCAAATGAAATGTTACATTTATGATACTATAACTATGTGTTGAAATCAACACGATTACTTGTCAATGTATTGCTTTTTTTTATATTTTGAGTAAAACATACTCCGTATATTATTGTTGAAAACAACAGGGGCTGAAAATGAAAGCAAATTATCACAGTTACACATTGTGAATCCGCAACACAAGAGTAGCACATGCCTGTCCATAGACTCCTAGAGAGACTACTTCTAACCTTTTAAAGAAGTGTTTTTTCTTCTGTATGTTATGAATGGAATTGAAAAACAATATATGCGAGATAGATCTATATCTTTGAATGGATATTGATCTTTACACCAATTTAAATGATGAATTGTACTATAGAACCAATGTTTTTAAAGATGAAATATAGCCTCGAGTAGGTGGTACACTTTGGTTTGAGGCGTAAGTCTCTAGTCGGAATGAGGCATAGGCCTGAATTTGACTTGAAAAAAAAAATAAAAGTGTAAGTTCTCCAGGTATACAAAATGCATTTGTCTGGCTTAAGCCTCTGAGGCTTAAAAAGCTTAGCCTTTGTGCGTCTACGCCTCAAGGTGGTATGTCTCAAATGCTTTTGAAAACCATGGATAGAACTGGTGGAGGTTCTACAAAATTCAGTGCCACATTGTTTAAAAAATTCCCACAGGCTTTACTGATTGTACCTTAGAAATCTGGTCATGAACTTCAGAAAGCTTGTAAATCCATTTCACATCTTATTTATGTTTCAATTCTAGAATGTTCATCTATTATGTACTTTTAATTTCCATAAACAAACTCTGTTAAGTATTTCACTTGCCTGTGATGGTGCATAAAAGCCCGATAATGGACAACTTTTTGTATGATCATCCAACCTTGCTTTTGCCTGTACCACTGTACCTGATTGATAATTTGATATGTAACGAAACTCTGAAAGTTTTGGTTATTTTTTGTATGCATGGGTCCACAATTAATTAATGTTCCACAGACCACAATCATAAGTGGTGCAACTGTATTACTGTATCAGTTGGATATGTTGGGATAATTGGCAAAAAAACTGCATAAATAAATAAATAAATATATATATATATAGTAAGATTTGGTAGTCACGATATTTGTAATACATATTGTACTATGAATAGTAGTGCAATGTTATATTTATTACGAATTGTAATGTTACCTGCAGATTCTTGAAAATGGGTAGTTATGCTAAACCTGAGAATGCTTTGAAGCGTGCAGAAGGTTAGTGATACTGAACTCTCTAATTATCAAAACCATTAAAAGATCTTTTTTTGCTATACAAGACTGTGCTATATATCTTTTATACAATTGACAACTAGGCTTTGGCGACTTATATAAGAATGCTTAATTTTCATAGTTTCATACTCGTACTTACTGTTTTATGTTGGTGCAGAGTTTATCAATGTTGGTCAAAAGCAAGAAGCCCTGCAGAGTCTTCATAGTCTTATCACCTCCAGGAGGTACAGGGCATGGCAAAAGCCGCTTGAGAGAATCATGTTCAAGGTTGTGGAGCTGTGTGTGGATTTGAGAAGTGGAAGATTTGCCAAAGATGCTCTCATTCAATATCGAATTTCCTGCCAGCAAGTTAACATTAACTCATTAGAGGAGGTGATAAAACTTTTTTTGCATCTTGCCACCGAGAGAGCTGAATTGGCACGCACCCAAGCCCAGGCACTAGAGGAAGCTTTGGATGTGGATGATTTGGAGGCAGATAAGAGGCCTGAAGATTTGATGCTGAGTTGCGTCAGTGGAGAGAAGGGTAAAGACCGATCTGATCGTGAGCTTGTCACTCCTTGGTTTAAATTTTTATGGGAGACATATAGAACTGTGCTTGAAATCTTGCGAAACAATTCCAGGCTTGAGGCTTTGTATGCTGTAAGGCCAACTGATTTCTCTCTTTTATCTCTCTTTCCTATACTTCATATATTGTATGTTTTGTGTGTGTTTGTATTGATTGTTTTTTTCAACAATGTATAGATGACAGCGCACCGGGCCTTCCAGTTTTGCAAGCAGTACAAACGGACAACAGAGTTTCGTCGTCTTTGTGAAATCATTAGAAACCATCTTGCAAACCTAAACAAGTACAAAGATCAGAGGGACCGTCCTGATCTTTCTGCTCCAGAAAGTTTGCAGTTATACCTGGACACTAGATTTGAGCAGCTAAAAGTTGCAACTGAACTTTGTCTGTGGCAGGTCTGTGTGGTTCTCTTGGCATATTTGTTTATGTTTATATGGAACGGTTCACAAGGAGTATTCATTTCAAGCATTCTAAGAAGCATACACTTGTATAAATAATCCGAATCCATTACCATTTTGCAGGAAGCTTTTCGCTCCATTGAAGACATTTATGGATTGATGTGTCTTGTTAAGAAAATCCCTAAAACATCGTTGTTGGCTATTTACTATGCTAAGCTTACTGAGATATTTTGGATATCATCCAATCATCTCTATCATGCTTATGCATGGCTCAAGCTTTTCTCCCTCCAAAAAAGCTTCAGTAAGAACATTAGCCAAAAAGATTTGCAGTTGATAGCATCATCTGTTGTCTTAGCAGCACTTTCAGTGCCACCATACGATCATTTATATGGTGCATCTCATTTGGAGCTTGAAAATGAGAAAGAGAGGAGTTTTCGGTTGGCTAATTTGATAGGATTTGATGTGGAACCAAAAGCCGAGAGCAGAGAAGTGGTAATTTTTAGTGTTTGCTTTTATCTATGTGTTATTTAACCAACTTACCCTTATGTGTCTGCTCTATATGCATTAGCTGATGGAATCATTTTTTTGTCCAGCTCTCCCGTTCTTCTCTTCTTTCAGATTTGGTAAGCTACTTATTTTCATTGTTTTGCTATGCAAAGAAATAAATTTATTGTTATCATTATTTTATGATATATGCTTTTAATAAAGTAATAAACTATAGTGCACTGATTGTGGGAACTAAGAAACAAGGCAGTTTGCAGAAATGTGAATTCAGTATCATTCATCTGTGCAATTGCACATTGTGTTTCCTTGTAGCTCCAGTAACCTTTATTTTCTTTTTCAATTTTTTGATATTTATCTTTAGGTTTCCAAAGGTGTAATGACATGCGCTACTCAGGAAGTGAAAGATCTTTACCACGTCCTCGAGAATGAATTTCTTCCTTTGGATCTGGCATTGAAAGCACAACCTTTATTGATCAAGATCTCAAAATTTGGGGGTAAACTTATGTCAGCTTCATCTGTGCCTGAGGTTCAATTGTCTCAGTACATTCCTGCTTTGGAAAAATATGCTACCCTGAGGTTGCTGCAGCAGGTGTGCATTTATTTATCAAATGTACTTTTGACATTGGATATTAAGTTTTTTAAGGTAAATTGGATTTTATGATGCTCCCGTGAAACTGAATTGTTTCCTTTCACCTCTTTTTTTCAGGCATCTCAAGTGTATCATACAATACAAATTGAAAACTTATCTAGAATGGTCCCTTTCTTTGACTTCACTGCTGTTGAAAAGATTTCAGTGGATGCTGTTAAGCTTAACTTTGTTGCCATTAAAATTGATCATATGAGGGGTGCTGTATACTTTGGCAAACAGGTTCTCATGTCTTCCACAATTAATAAAATCTCTGTTTTTTCGTTGTAACTTCACGTGCATGCCTGTTTGTTTGGAGTATGTAATCTGTCATTTTACTTTGTTTTTCTTGTTCTTTTTTTTATGTTTTAGAGTATTGAATCAGAAGGCCTTCGAGATTACTTGTCTGCCTTGGCCGAGTCCTTGAGGAAAGCAAGGGTAATGATCTACCCTCCTACGGAAAAAGCTGCAAAACTTGGAGATGCAGTTATTGGGTTGACAGAAGTAGTTGAGAAAGAACACAAGAGACTTCTTGCTCGGAAGTCAATCATTGAGAAGCGCAAGGAAGATCAAGAACGGTTGCTCCTTGAGAAGGTTTCTACTACTTGGTTGCATTTTCCTATATGTTACATAAATGTTTTTACGTGATAAGATTATATAAATGTTCATGTTATAAATTTAAAGGAACGTGAGGAAGAATTGAGAAGACTAAAACAACAAAAAATAACTGAAGAGGCTGAGCAGAGAAGACTGGCTGCTGAGTTTGAGGAGCGAAAGAATCAAAGAATTCTCAGGGAAATTCAAGAGAGAGAGCGGGAAGAAGCCCGAGCTAAACTGGAAGAATCTCAAAAAGGCACTAAAAAGAAGGGGAAAAAACCAATACTAGATGGAGTATGTACACTTCTGGCCTTTTTTTTCTTTTTCTTCTCTTCTTATACCTTAAACATCTTTGGAGTTTTGAAATTGCTATTTGTATGTAGGAAAATATAACTAAACAGACTGTGATGGAATATGTTCTGAGTGAGCAACTCAGGGAGAGACAAGAAATGGAGAAAAAACTGCAAAAGTTTGCCAAGACTATGGATTATCTGGAGAGAGCTAAAAGAGAGGAGGCGGCACCTCTAATACAAGCTGCCTTTCAACAGCGGCTAGAGGAAGAGGCTGCTCTCCATGAACGAGAACAGCAGGTCTGCCTAAGAATAAGCTGTTGTTTGTACTCATTTTTTAATCTATAATTCCTATTCCATTGAAACTAATGATTTGATACCTAATCTGATACTTAAGAATTTCTATCAGCTGATCAATTGTGTACTATTTCTCTTTCCAGCAAGAGGTTGAGTTAAGCAAACAACGACATACAGGCGATGTTTTAGAGAAGAAGAGGCTGAGTCGCATGATGGAGAACAAGGTGTGTATCTTATTCTACTCTCGTTGATATCTATTTATGATAATATGTGTTCATCATGTGACGCTTCGTGGATGCTATTACTGTTATTGAACTTTGCTTATTCTCCTTCTAGAAAATTTTTGAAGCAAGAATTATCAGTCGTAGAGATGCTGAACAAAGTAGAATGAAAAGGGAGAGGGAGGAACGCATTAACCAGATTATCCAGTCTCGGAAACAAGAAAGGGAAGCTAAGAGGAAGATGATATTCTTTTTGAGAACTGAAGAGGAGCGTCTAAATAAGTTGCGTGAGGAGGAGGAAGCTCGTAAGCGTGAAGGTATTTTATCTTTTCCTATGACGCATTCATATAAATATTCAAGTTTTCCATTTTTTATTTTTCCCTCTTTTGTCCACACTTGCATAAAGCCGAGGGGTATGGGATGAGAAGGGGCAACGGGAAAGCGCCAGGTCAGCGCGGGAAGGAGGGGAACACCGCCCCCTTTGACGGGAGCGGGAAGGACGGCTTCCCCATCCCGTTTTTCCCGTTGCTATTTACCGAGTTTTTTTAAAGAGCCAGAGAGAGTAATTAAGGCATCAAGGGGTAGTTTTATTTAGCTTTTTTGTTTTTTTTTCTATTTTTAGTTTTTTAGTTTTTAATATTAGTTTTTTTTGTCTAATGCAATTTAAAAAAATTATGGAGTAAGAAAAATAAATTTAATGAAATGTTTTTTTTAGGGAATGACATGTTAATTTAATTATGTACCTTTACTTTTTTTATTATCTACTTTTAAATTAAATCATAACGAAATGTTTAACTTAAGTTTTTAGTTTAATTAAATTAAAATAATTGTTAAAAATAATACTCCGTATCAAAAATGGAGGGGAAAGAGGGAGGAAGGGGAACCACACCCCTGAAAGGGGGGGATGAAAAAGGAGAGTAAAACGGAAAGCTGACGTGGTGTTGAGTTGTTAGTTGGCGATGATGAGAACCATACCCCTCAGCCTAACATTTAGCCCCTATTGTTTGGTATTGTTGTGCATATACATTACCAGTTCATATATTTTACAAGTATTTTTAGTTAAAAATCCCCTCTCCATTCAACGAAACATATTGTTTTATTTTTTATTTTTTTCACAACTCAACTTTCTCCTTCCGTACATTTGAATGTGGTGATGGGTATGGTCCAAATATGGTATCGGTCATCTTTGTGGTTGCGTGTTTAACTTCATAACAGAAATGGAGAAGCGCAAGAAAGAAGAAGCGGAGCGCAAGGCCAAACTGGACGAGATTGCCGAAAAGCAGAGGCAAAGAGAGTTGGAACTTGAAGAGAAGGAGAGGAAGAGGAAAGAACAGCTCCTGGGCAAGTCCGAGCCCGTAGCACGTCTCCCAGAAGCTGCCCCAACTGCCCCAGCTGCAGCAGCACCGGCGCCTACAAATAAGTACGTGCCCAAGTTCAAGCAGAGGATGGGGGAAGGTGCATCCCAGGTGGCGGCACCGGCGGCGGCTCCTCCTCCGGAAACCGAAAGATGGGGCGGAAGCCGCCAAGATGACAGGGAGAAGTGGGGCGGTGGCAGCAGGGGAGGAGGGTGGCGCGATGATCGTGACCGAAAACCATTCGGTGCTGGCTCAAGGCCAGGAACATGGTCCTCTTCTAGGAGCCGTCCATAACGCCAACTAGTAAGTTGATACATAATTTATATGGCACTTCCCATTTCCCTTAACAAGGCACAATCAATCTCTTGAGTTTTTTCAAGAAATCGGCGTTTATTCGTTCAAACATTTTGACAAGTTTTCTTTTGGGCACATCAGGAGGAAAATGACATTTTGTTTCATGATTTTAGTCTCATTGTGACAAGTTTTTCTTAAATCAAGTTTCAAGGTTCAAACCAAATGAAAAGATTAGTGGACTTGTAGCTCTTCCTTGTTTTGGGTCTACCAAATGTGAGATTTGACATTGGTGAGTGGGTATTGTCTCTCTTAATATTTGTCATTTTATGTGTGTTTTAGAATATGATCAAATTTTGGGGGAATTAGTGGCAATTTAAGTTTTGAGAATGACAATATCAACACCCTTCGGATTAGGTTATCTTTGCTTTTATTCTATCCTAAGATGACAAGTACGTGAATGCCTTGTATCTATTGTGATGAATTGGCGAATACCATTCTTGTGGGGGCGCATTAATAATATTTCTTCTTTGTCTCATTTTTTTTCTTTTCCATTTGATTTTTCACGGTCTAATGTAATATGTCATTCATTAATACTTCTATTTATGTAATATAAAAATAAACTATAAAAATATGATATTTTAAAACTACATTTCAAAGTGAATCTATTGATATTAAATTTATTTATAATTTAATATTTTTTTTAATATTTGTGTTCAAAGTTTCAAAATAATAATAATTATTATTATTATAGTCAAAGTGAGATGTATTAAATTTAGTTCATTATTCAATGTATTTTTTTTTTCATAATTTGTGTTTAACGTTTAAAAATACTACTAACAATAAATAATAATATTCCAAATGAGAAAGGTATTGGGGCAAACCAATCATAATAATATACTGTAATCAAGTATTCCACCCACCATCAAATCTCTACATTGTGCACCAATAATTTAGTTATTTTTTTATGTGTCATTCTAAAGTTGATGTTTATGGATTTTAAGAGCTGAAAAAAGTAAAAATTTATTAAAATACCTTTATAGTGTGTTTGGAAACTTGAGATTGGATTTTTAATCCAAATTTGATCCTAATTACTTGTTTGGGAATTCAAAGAATTTGGATTTGGATTTAGACTAAATTATTTTGATTCAAAATAAACTTAACTACAAATTAACACTTCTTTCCATGTCATTTACAAATTCAAATCCAATTTTTCTTTAATTTAGAACTTGTAATTAAAGACTGATATCTTCTAATGTAATAATAATTCCATACATATCAATCCGCTTCTGTAACCGTCTCTGCCTATTTCAAAATTCAAATTCTAGAATTGAAATTCTACGACTTTCCAAACAACATTTGGTATTTGAAATTATAGAAATTCAAATTTTAGAATTGAAATCTAATATTTGAAATGAATTCTAGTTCCAAAATACCACCTTATTGAGGTAGGTGAGATGTAATAAACAATGAAGTAATTGTGGTATTTTGAAGAGTAAAAAAAGAAATGGGAAAATCTTTTGTGGGTAAACAAAAAGATCATTTAGGAAGATATATGACGGACGAAGAGAGTATATTTTCTCAATTGAATTAAATTATGAACAATTTTTTTCTATAAAAAGTATAAATTGAGTCAAAATATTGCAGTTTAAGAGACTAGAAAGTAGGAACAAGTTAAAGTCAATTCGTTGGAATAAGAATTAAAAATATTTAAAAATAACAAATGAAAATGTATGGCTAATAAATTAATTTAACATATTTGCATTAACGGTTTAATTAAAAAAAGTAACTCTCACTTTTTTATTCTCATTTTGAGAATTTGTCTTGTACTATTTTGAAAACATAACTAGAATCATATTTTTCAATTTAGTGTCATATAAATATGTAATGCTAGGTTCACAAACAAAATGATTACTAACCTTTCAAATTTACTATTTATAATTTAAATTCTCATTTTAAAATTATTTTAGATTATTTTATTTTTTTTATTGAAGTTCGATCATATATAGTAAATTTGTAAAATTTGTGACAATTATCTCTGTGAACCAAACATTCCCCAGAAATAATATTCCATATTTGTGTCTAACCCCATCAAAATGAGATATAATAAATATGACTAGAGAGAAATATGACCATAATTACGAAATGATACAACACTTGCCATTACTCAAAAATTAATACAGGAAGATTCCATACCTTACATTAAAGGCTCTAATGATATGTTCCACGATCCATAACATGGAGTACAATTAATTATTATTATTATTATTATTATTTGTTGCATACCCACTAAGACTTATAAATAGACAATAGAGTAAACAATAAAAACACAACTAGAATTTCACATGTTCTGAGATTCCTTGATCAATTGATTGCTGAAATCCCAAAGCTTTTTGCCCAAAGCTTCCTTTCTAGCCAGCTTTGATGGCTTGCACTCGTTGCAATCAACAAAGTACTTTCCCGACACGCCTTTCAGATCGGGGTGAAGAGCCACATAACAAGTTGTAGCCGCGCCCTGGTTTGAACACCAAACGAATTTCATCAAATAATAGTAATAATTACTCTTTCTTTTTTAAACTCGTAATTTTCTCACTCCGATTTAACCTAATTATCTCTTAAAAGCAAAAGTCTTTAGAAAATGAACGACTAATTCTGGACGGAGAGTGTATACAAATATAGTTTATACTAATCAGGGATAATTAACATACTTCCTATTAATTAATCAATCTAGTGAAAGTGTTTTGTTTTTGTGTTGCTAAATAAAATGGTTTACATACCTGGGGGACATTCTTCCAAATCACACAAGTGAAAATCCTCAAAATATCTACAAAAATTGAAAGCGTTTTCATAATTAATTAATTTCTCTATTCATTCACCCTCGGCTGGCCTTTATAACTTGTGAAATGTATGTAAAAGGTTGAATGAACATTGACACGCATCGTGTCTATATTCATTCAATTTTTGATGTATCACAAAAGTCATAATGATCACCTAATTATGAAATGAAAGAAGCACATTTAGACTTTGATATTATACTCCATAATTTATAAGTGATGTGATTTGGTGAATATGATGTATTTATACATACTCATCAAAAGGGTTGAGTGTCTCATAAGATTGGTCATTATCACCCCTGGGTGCACTGAATTCACACTTATATTTGCTCCCTCTTCCTGCACCAATATTCAAAATTCATGTGTTCAAAATTCAAATATTTATTTGTATAAAAGTGGCAATTTGGTATTTGCGACCTATAAGTTGACTGTTGACTATCACATTTTAGATTTGACTCTATTCTGTTACTCCTTTCGTCACAAAAAATATTTTCATGTTTTGATTTTTTTGTCAAACAGTGACATTTGACACTATTTAATTTTAAACTAAACATGATTTATGTAATAAATGTTATGCAATTTTGATGCATTACGAGTATATCCTAAGATGATAAAAATTGACTTCATTTTTGTATCAATGCTTGACTAAAAAAGTACAACCTCAGATGAACTTGCATGTTTTACTACAATATTATTTAACTCCAAATCAAATGAGTAACAAAAATTAGTTAAACTAAAATAAAATTTGATTGTGGGAAATAATATTCTAAGTTTGGTTACCCGTAGACGTCGAGACAACTCATTGGCATGCAATATATTTGCCAGCTTGGACTGTCCATAGGCCATTTTGTCATTATAACTGATTTAAATTCAAGTGAAAAAGAAATGTGAGTTGAGAAATACAATTTGAACTACATCAAATGTAATGTGGGGCTTAGTTTAAATGACAAAAAAAGGTGCAAAAAAAAATGATAGTGATTGAACAAGAAATGAAATAAAAGGTTATAATGGTAATTGATTACCTTTTCTTATCATTGATGTGGTCGAACTTTATTCCTTTTCTGTAAGGGTAGCGGTGGGCTATTGACGACAGATTGACAATTCTGCCCTCGATGCCAGAAGTCTTTGCAGTTTCCTTCATTGTGTCCAGGAGAAGGTTTGTCAAGTAAAAATGACCTGAAAAAAATAAATAAATAATGAGTATATATAATTTTACCGTCTCCAAAACAATGTCGGATCCACATTCAAGCAGATCTGGACAAATTTTCGAACGCAACAATGAAAATATAAAATTATATTAATGATCAAACATAGACATTATAAATAGGGAAAAAAAATTTCTCATTTTTCAGACTTGCCGGTCCAACCCAAAAACCATCTGTCCGATTTTGGACCGGATCAGAATGATACCAGTTCTCAACCCTTGGACTGAAAACCAACTTGGAAATCAATCGATCTAACCCGAAACCGATTCTTTCAGTCTGATCTGAACCAGTTTGTGTTCACCCTTATTATCATTAGTGAGAGGAAAAAAATTAATTAACAAGATGAATGTGTTTACCAAGATGGTTGGTTGCAAATTGCATCTCATGCCCATCTTGGGAAAGCTCAAATGGGGTGAACATGATGCCTGCATTGTTTCTGCACTCCAAACGTTAATATATAGATTAATGAATTAATAAGAATCATTAGTTGAACTAGATAATTGATTAAATCCTATCTCTTAGCACATTTCAGTCTAAGCGTGTTGTTATACTTCATCCATTTCACAAAAACTATCTATTAAAGTTTATTTGATGCATTAAATTTTGAATAAATGCAGACATATCTAAGTCTACATTCATTCAAAATCTAATAATCCGTATTCCTTAATACACAGTTATTGTAAAATGGAAGGATTAGGTCATAATGTAAAACAAAGCTTTTATTCTTTTCAATATATTCTTATTATTTACTCTGCATTAGTTATCCTTAAAAGAATCAGATCAGACTAAATCAAAAATTATTTTTAACTTAGCTAGAATTAGATCAAACCAGACAAACCGAACTTCTTACATCAAGATGTTGAGAGGGAGAGAAAGGGCTTTGAAGTCATCAGCAAAAGCCTTTATGGATCTCAAGGAGGAGAGGTCAAGTTTCATGACATCAACTCGGGCCGTTGGGTTGTCTTTCAAAACGTGGGCTTTGGCCTCTTTTGCGGCCTCTGTGTTTCGGGCCGCTATGATGACATGGGCCTTCCTCAGTGTTAACACCCTCACCGTCTCCAGCCCAATTCCACTCCCACCGCCTGCATTCACATTCATATTCACCATCCAAAACTTAGCAATATATATCGTACAACTTGTTTTAAGGTGTTTTTCGTACATTCGCGATGAATGTATTCATTTTTCTATGTTCCAAAATGAGTATTTAGTTACTTGAAAAGGAGTATTCAAGTGGATATACGAGAAACACCATACATCTGAATGTATGATATAGGTACTCCCCAAATTTAGATAAATTCTTGTATAATTCCAAGGTTATTATGAAAAAGAGTGTTTCTTTGGTGCACTCTGGGTGCATATCATTTTTGTGGACCTTTTTACATAAAAAATATTTTTTTATTTTTTTATTTAAAAAAAAACAAATGCTTATTTTGCTCTTGGGTTCATGGTGAACCTTAAATCCATTATAAAATTTGCCTATAAAAATATCGATCTTTTCACGAAAGTAATAAGTTATTACTTGAAGTAAAATGTTCCTAAATAGGAATAAAATGGCATGAAGATATAAAAATAAGAATAATAAAGTTTTAATTTCCTAAATAAGAGTATGATTGCAATGTGGCAATGTAGTAGTAGACTACTATTTCTTTTTTAGGATGAATTTTTTTTATTTGTTAAGACTTAAAGAGAACATTTTTTAATTCTCTTTTTGAAATAATTCATCAAGTTCAATTCCCTTCTACACCTTGTGTGCCGAATTTATCATTCTATATATTTTTTTAGTTTGTTTCAAAATAATTATTCAACTTCCTCATTATCTTAATAAAATAAAAAACATATTGTCACAATTTCTTTTCCTTTCTAAAAAATTTTTAACTACTAACTATTTTAATTTTTTTACATTTTTCTTAGACTCATGAAAATAAATTAAGATAATTAATTCCACACAGGTAAAGTAATAAGTAAATGGGGGGCCAATTTGCAGCCATTGTGTACCTAACAGGCTTGAAGTTAATAAATCAATATCATAGGTAGTCCTACACACCCCACACCCATGCCATGAGTTGGGTGACCCATGCCCTACTTAAAATGAACTCCTATAATTTCTATAGGTCCCAAAATTAAATTTAAGGTAAAAAAAAAAACAGAATTTGCACGAAGTACAAAATAAATCCTTTTTTCTGAAGTGTTTGTCTAGTTTTAATTTTTTTGAAATTAATCAAAATCAATCTTTGATTTATAATTAAAGTATATGATATACTCTATCCATTTCACAAAACATTTCCGATCTAATTTTCCGCGCATCCTTCAAAACACTTCTACCCAACTTCAAATGTCTAAAATGCACTCCCATTTCGTAGTTTGTTGCGGGTAGAAGTTATTTCGAGGATATTTTAGGTGGAGTATAAGTGTTTTGTGAAGTGTACAAAAAATTAGGACAAGAGTATTTGTGAAACGGAGGAACTCTAACCATAAAAAAACCAAAATGGACAAACATTCCTGGACTTTTAATAAGTCACTTTAAATAATTTTTTGTTAAAAAATTTTAGAAAATATTGTTAGTTAAATGTTTGGTATGAAAAGCAATACAAACAACTAAAAGAGAATAGAGGGAGAAGGAGAAACAAAACGGAAACAAACTACTCTTTTATGTCGTTTTAAATTCTTTACACTTCCAAATTAGCATTAATGAGGTTATTAAAAATATATTTCACTTTTTGTGTACACTTTTTCACATCATCTTTAATATCGTGCCAGCAGTTTCACTCCCCCTATCAGACCATGTCTTATGGTCAGACTTGACAGGAAATTGACGGAACTTGACGGAGTATAAAGAAATATGACGTGAGATAATAAAAATATGTGTGTCATGGGGATGAAAAAGGGACGTGACAAAAAGTGATGAGGTGAAGATGCGAATTATTTTAATTGGTTAAAAAGTGACGCCACTTCCGTCTAGCCCCATATAGCCTTATTTTAGTAATGTCATTTTCAAGGTAAATGCGACTATTAATTAACATTTTTATTTTATTTTATTTGTCTAAAATTCCTTGATATTTTTTCTATTAATATTGGAAAGGGACTATGATAGATTGGTAGGTACATAACAACTAACAAGACGCAAGTCAGTTGTAAAAGAACAACTAACACATTAATCTTGCGAATAAACCTAGCGGTACATTAAAATGGGGTAACCCATTTGTACACCAGAGAAACACAGATATTTAGTGTCTGCAGATCACAGACACTAAATGTCTATGTTTGTCTGTATTTGTCTGGTGTACAAATGAAGTATATCATTTTAGTCTATCCTAGCATGCCCCTAATTTGGGGGATATTTGTATTTCACCATTTTGGCCACCAATCAACCTATAGAGAACAAAAATGACGTTTTAGGCCTTTTTGTTTACTTTTTGACTACTACACCTATTAATCTAATAAAAAATAGGTAGAACAATCATCCTAGGCGTCTCACATTCTGGTCTAATGAGATAGTGAGAATAAATTATGATACAATCTTTTCCGATCATTCAAAAGACTGTCTCGTGCCTGATTATTTTGCTTATTAATCTATTATACCATTTATACATTACTTAAAGAGATTTATATTTATATCTTGTATGGAGTAAAAATCAGTACTATGTAATATTCATTTGTATTTTGTATGTAGTATAATACAAAGAACCAGATACTACATTATAATGAAATTATTAGAATTCAAAAAAGAGTAACAGAAAAACAATCTACTTAAAAAACCTTCTTATTTACTGTTAGAGTTTTAATAAAAGCCTTTGTTTTGGCTTTGACTAATTGGCTTATTTGACTTGGGCCCGTTTCATAATAGCGATTAGAGTTTAACTTTAATGTTTTGAAAATGCTATCTAATATTAGGATTTGGCGTAAAATCTTCAAAATTAATTTACAGTTTAATTATTTTCTAAATGTTATTTCCATACAAACTCTTGAATTTAATTTGTGCACTGAAACAACAAATATATACTCTTTTCGTCCCATTATTTTCTATATGCAGTATCATATCATGCATGTATGACATTCAAGTATATTCCATATTATTCGTGTTTTCAAATCAATTAGATTAAATATAAGTGTGAGGTTTAAATTAGAATAAATTCCATAAATGGTTTCTAACTATATGTAATTTTCTATATTTAATATCAATTACGGAGTATAAGATATTTCATTAGTCTTCAATTTTTGAAAACTATTCCACAAATAGTGTTTTTCACCAAATACTCCATATGACAAAACATTTTCTCTCAAAATGATCCTTTCTAATAATGTTTTTTCCTAAGATAATAATTAATAAGCCAAAATTATTAACGTGATCCTTTATAATTGATATGTGTTTCCTAAATAGTCTTTTATAAAAAATATTTTTTAAATGACAGTTAAATATAGGGTATTTTGATTCTATTTATTATCTAAGCTATGAATAAGTCATAAAAATAATTTTTTTTAACTTTCTTCACTTAATTTTATTAATCATTTATTAAAATATTATAGTCAAATCACTTCTTGCTTTATACAAAATATAATTTTTGTTGTAGTTTTAAAATACGAAGTATATAGTAGTGATATTTATTTTAAAACATCACTTGAGTATCTTTATTTGAACAAATTAAATTGAAAAATAAATTAAATCAAATATCTTAATCCGAGTTTTTTAAATTAAAATCTTTTCCCAAAATCTCGGTCAAAAGTCATAAAATTGACCAAGAATGAGCAAACAAAAATGCGAAGTCAAGGCTACCTCCTCTGACCCCATAAGGACCGGCGGCACCCTTTATACCCCGGAGCAAAAAAACACCAAAAGAAACATGCCGGAAAAAAAGATCTCCTCTGTTTTTTAACCAGTAAGAAATTTGGACCATTTCACAGTGTTTATTGATATTATAAATCTTATTTTAAAATCAGAATATTGAAGATCTTATTTTGATATATAAAACACGAGTGTTTTGATCGAAAAAACCCGCAAAACGCCGACTTTTTCCAAATCTAATAAAGATTTTGGCGAAGGGCTTGTTCAGTAGGAATAATGCTAGACAATAGCGCTAGCGTTTTGGATAAAATTTTAACGGTACAAATTATTTTGAAAACGCGAAACGCTACTCGCAGATAGCCTTTCTTCAAAACGGTAACGCTAAGTCGCTAATTTCTAACGCAATTACCAAAGAGACCCGAAGAATGGGTTCAAAAAAAAGGGGGGGATCCAAAAGAGAAAGAAGATGAGAAATGAAGAAGGAAGGAAGGGAAGAGAAAACAGGCCTGTAACAATGGCGGTGAGATGAGAGGCATCAATGGCGTGTGTGACTTTCTCTGCAGTAGAAGCAGAGCCGAACCCACTTGGCCCTCTTATCCCTGTTATCGACCTCAACATTCTTAAGTATCTTTCTCTCTTTCTTTCTCTCTTTGTCTCTTTCTTTCTTTCCCTTTTGGTTTGAACAAAACCAAGAAATGGGAGGGGAATAAAAGAGTGATTGTGTGCCTTTCTTCCTAAGCTTTTTTGTGATTCTTTGCATATGGCACACACCCAACCCCCCCCCCCCTATTTATTATGTTTAGGAACTAACTACTAGGAATAGAAATTAGAATATACTCCCGTCTCTCTCGGTGGGCGTAGCTCAACTGGTTCAATAAAGATACTGGCAAATCTACTTTGCCTTGACTGAGGACACTCGCCCCCGGTCAAATAAAAAAATATTTTCCAAAAAAATATTTTTTTTCATCATAATTTAAAAATATGTTTAAAAAAACATTTTGGGGGCACTACCGAACCCTTGCCTTACTACAGTGCCCGCAGTTAGTTTTGGGGTAAACGGGAGTTATAGTTTTGTTGCGAGAAAATTATATTAAGCATATGGACTCTCCTAGCTGGTACTAGATGTTGGTTTCACTCTTTGCTAATCAATCTGTGATTAGAACTTAATTTATCTCCTTTTAAGTGACTGCCCCGACGGTTTTGATCAGGAAGTTCTCGAAGATGTGGCTCATCCTTTCAAGAATATATACTTCCATCTCTTAAGTTTGAAATTTTTTAAAATCTGATTTGATTTGATGTGACAGAGTACTTTTTTAATTTGGAAATGAATTTATGATAAAACTTCATTCACTTTTCTCATTTATTTTCACTACTTATTTCGTAATATAAAATTTGTTTTGAGAGTGATTCTCTGGTGCACCTTGGGTAAATATAATTTTTGTACACTTTCTTATATAAAAAATCTTTTTTTAAACTTTTATTTAAAATAAATGCCCATCAAAGTAATTATAATATTATCATTATTAAAAAACAATATGGAAGGGAGGAATACATAATTGGAAGGGTAATGGGGGGGTAAATTTCACCAATGGTACTTGAACTTTAGCTGGAATTTCGAAGTGGTACCTGAACTTCAAATCCTTTCACAAAAATCCCTGAACTTACACAATCCTTTCACTAATGAGCCATTAGCCCGTTTCTAGGTTAACTTCCGGTCATTAGGGCCAAATTCGAATTTTATATATTTTAAAATTTTCAATTTGACCCCATTTCTTCTTTTCTTTTCTTCCAGGCCCCGCCGCCGCCGCCCGCCGGTCAAAGTCGCCNGGGTAAATTTCACCAATGGTACCTGAACTTTAGCTGGAATTTCGAAGTGGTACCTGAACTTCAAATCCTTTCACAAAAATCCCTGAACTTACACAATCCTTTCACTAATGAGCCATTAGCCCGTTTCTAGGTTAACTTCCGGTCATTAGGGCCAAATTCGAATTTTATATATTTTAAAATTTTCAATTTGACCCCATTTCTTCTTTTCTTTTCTTCCAGGCCCCGCCGCCGCCGCCCGCCGGTCAAAGTCGCCTGAAAATGAACTTTTTCCGATTCCGGCGGGACCAATGTCATTCTCTTCGTCTTGAGACGAGGATCAATAATATCCAAACCATTTTGTCTAATTTGTCCTGTAACTTCTCGAATCTGAATTTTTCTACTTGAAAAAACCCTAAAATCGAAATTGGGTCTAAAATGGGGGGTTTTGCAAATCGTCATCAAATCTTGAAATTGAAGGGTCCTTAGAGGTCGCCCGGATGCCACAACCGCATTGGAGTTGGTGCCCGCCGTCAATTTCGCCGGAGTTGGCCGGAAAACGCTCCGACCCGCCGGAGGTTTCCAAAATAATTGGAAGGGTAATGGGGAGAAATTAAAGTGGGAGGGGGAGTCTTGGGTTCAATTCCCACAGGGTTTGTGTGAACCAAAGAAATGGCCACACTGTGTGTGCTTTTCTACGCAATTAATCCGCTTGCCAATCTTTCTTTCTTTCTCCACGACCCCGACGCCCATAAACTCGTCTTACTTAAACTACATCTTCATGTTCCTAAGAACACCGGAAATACCTTTACACCATGTTTGATTCGAAAAATTTGGAAGAAAAAGAAAAGAAAAGAATTTAATTTCTTCCAGTTTCTTCACTAAAATGGAAAGAATTTTGTTCTCCATCCTCTTAGTACATTTTACCTTCTCATTTTCTTTTCCTTCCACTTTTCTTTTCTTTTCTTCTCTAACCAAACAAGAAAAATGTTTTCCTTTTTATTTTCTTTTTCTTTCTCTGTCAAATTCTTTAAACCAAACATAGTGTTAACGTCAGGGGCGTTTTTTGCTTTTTAACGTAATGGGGATATTAAACACCGTCCCGTGGGCGTTATAGGGGGCTTCAACTTTTAAGGGAGAAAGAAAGGAAAAGGTTGTGGACCCTCTATTGAAAAACAACAAAATAATTATATTAATGTCATTGGAAATCTTAATCTCGTCTCTCTTTTCTTGAAGTTCGGAAATGCTCAAAGTTTTCCTCTCTTTCTTTGCCTTCCCCTTCTTGGATTCCGAAAACGCTCGAAGTTCTTCTTTATCTAATACGAGTTCGCATCAATTGGTGTTAGGATTAGCATTATGGTTTCTTTATTTTCTATAAATAGCGATGTAACCCTTTCGTTCAATCAATCAATAAACAATAATCAAAACACTTTTCTCCTTTTTTATTTTCTTGGAGTCCAGAAACGCTCGAAATTTTCCATCTTTCTCTACTTCTTCTTCTTGAACTTGAAGAACGCTCGAAGTTCTTCCTTATTTGATACGATATTCGTATTAGGCTATCCCAAATCGCTTGAACCAAGGATTTTAAAACTATCCTCGAACCATTTACAACTATGGTTTCTCATCTATCTGTTACTCTTACAACAAGAGAATTTCGTGACTATTCTCAACCGTTACAACAATGAAAAACATTAATGGAATACACAAAGTATTACGTAAGCAAAAGCTTCTTAAATATGAGAATTTCATGGATATATGAAAAATGAATGGGTCATGCTACACTTACACCACAAATTGTACCCCATTTGTACACCGCAGTTATATACAAACATTTTGATGGTTTACACCGACACAAGTGTTAGTGCGTTAACAAAAATTTACACGGACACAAAGTATTGGTGCATTAACAAAAATTAGCTTTAAACCAACACAAAGTGTTGGTGCAAAGCTGCGGGGTACAAAGTGGGGTACAAAAACATGGGGTACAAATAGCTTTATCCAAAATGAATATGTAATGTAAGACTCTTTAGTTATTCATCAAAATGAGTGCTTAGGGGCTGTTTGGCAACTTCTGAATCGGTAAGTGCTGAACCAGTAAGAGGTCTGAACCATTAAGTGCTGAATCAGTAAGAGGTCTGAACCATTAAGTGCTGAACCAGTAAGAGGTCTGAACCATTAAGAGCTAGTATATTTCTTAACTATTCAGAGGCAAATGTCTTATCAATTCAGATAAGAAGTCTTAACCATTCAGACTCTGTATAATACTTAACCATTCAGAAGCAAATCTCTTAACCATTCAGACATCTGAACCATTAAGAGGCTGAAACAAACAACCTGAACCATTAAGTGCTGAACCATTCAGACATCTGAACCATTAAGAGGCTGAAACAAACAGCCCCTTAATGTCCTATTTATAGTGGACATGTGATTTAGTTACCTTTTAGGACCGTTAGAGAGTTGTTTAGAGCCAATCAGGTTGATTGAGTAGTGATTAGGTTCAAAATCAATATTTAAAATTTGACTATTGTGTGTTTTAGATACATTGAGTTTTTTAATGCATAATATTAATTGTGAAATTTTGTAGGATTAATTAAATAACTTTGAACAGAAAATAAACTTAGTTAAGTCTCGCAATCTATAATAATGTGACGACTAATTTGGGATAGAAGAATTATATAGAGCCATCTAGATAATTGTTTTAACAAATCAGTATTGAAAAAAGAAAATAAATGTGGTATGAGTTCAACCATGTGTGAATAATGGATATGATATTTTTTGGACATGGAAAGTACTTCAAATTAAATATTTCTAAGAAACCAATCTTTTTTTACCGTTTTAGTTAAGAAATCTACCTAAGTAAGCATACAATATGAAACTTATATGAAAATAGAACTTATACACTTTTATCACCTAAATAGGAACTTATACTAGTATGGATGTTATGAAATGCCCATAATTTGACATTGTATTTGGTATTTCACGATATTTAATTTTGTGGCATTATATTTTGGCATTATTTCACACTGTAAGTACTATTTTACTCCATTCATCCATAAAATCTTTCGTGTTTTGACTTTTGTTATCAAACAGTGACACTCTTTGACTACAAATTAAATATATTTCGAATAAATAAATGTTACGGGTATAAAAATTTTATAGAGAGAATTTTATAAATGGTCCTTAATTATAAGTGATTTTCCATGTTTAGTCTCTAATTGTGAGATATTAGATAAGTGGTCCTCAATTTTTAAAAAATATTTCATAAATATTTCTTTAGGTTAAATATGATAAAATATTTTTTCCATATATAGTCCCTAAAAGACTGAATACGGAATAACTTTTATAAACTGAGGATCCTTTATGTAATATCATAGAATTGGGGATTAAATATGAAAAAACCAAATGTAATTGGTGACCATTTATAGAATTTACTAAATTTGATATATCAAAACTCTATCCTATGATTAACCCAATTATAATAAATTTACATTAAAATTAAATATATTTTTTCATAATTTGTAATTAGAGAGTGCCATTGTCTAACTAAAAAGATCAAAATAGAAAACGTTTTGTGGGACGGAGGGAGTAATGTAGAAACATTGAATGTCCTTACTTTAATATTCCTATATACTCGGTACATATTACTCTTATATAACTTCATCAAGTGATTCAATTGAACCAAAGCTTAATATATTTTTCAAATCAAAGCAAATGTATCAATGTACCACGCCCATCTTTAGCTCTCACCTGTTTTTCAGTAGATTGTTAAGTTCCAACGGTGAAAGAACAAAGGAAACATGACTTGATTTTGGAACAGGTAGAGGGGATGAACTAACACATTAATAATGAACATGAACATTTATTACTACTATTAAAAAAAAAGAAAAAAGAAAGATTTTCCCCACATCTTAGCTAGCTAGGGTGCCTCAGGACCGGCTACACAATAGTTTGGAAAGAGGTAAATTGAAGTTTTGATTTTAGACTAATCAACAGAGACGAGTGTGATTTGTCTCATTGTCTCTGGTGCGTGCAAGCAAGGACTTCATGTTACGCATGATTGTGGTTTAACTTATCGTCGTTTTCAGGAATCGAGTCGGGTATTACCTAGTGTTATTAAACCCAGACCGGATCGGGCGGTTTGACTAGTCGAACCGCGACCCGGACACACAACTACTCCAGTCAACCCCCCCTCCCCCCAAAAAAACTCGGAACAGCTCGGAGAAAACTGAATCGACCCAAAAAAACCCAGTTTGACCCGGGACTCGTTGTCCCCGCCGGGTCGACCTCCGGTCCGAGTTTAAAATCATCTACCTCCTTATACCCCTTTTGCACCTTCTATATATTGAGGGACTAAACAACACCCCTAAGGAAAACATGCATTTCTTAGTAAAAAAAAATGATGAACTAATTATAGGGTGCCCCAAAAGCGGCACGAAGACTATGGGGAGATAAATTGAGTTGTAATCGTAGAATAATCAATAAAGAGATACTCCATCTCTTTCTAGTACGTGTAAGGATCTCATACTACATATGATCGTTCTTTATCGTCATATCGTTCGTTGTCGGATATTAGACTTGAATATTACATATTTCATCCATCCAAAAATTATCTTTTCGTTCATTATTTACATGGTCAAACTTTATTTACTTTATAGGCCTATTTTCATTGCCCATTTCATGAAATAATAGTTATGTTACTTCTAGTTTTGTAGATCTTTTGATTTAGTTGTTCGATATGCATGTAATTTCATTTTTTTAATTCCACATCATTTTCATATGAAATGATTTGAAAATATCTTCAGTCAAACATTGTAACATAAAAGGAGAAGATAATTTTTGGACACAGAGTATTTATTAGTAAGATGGGAGGGAGAGAGTACGAATTAATTACTACATGATGGGAGTACGTACGTAGTGTATAAAGGTAAGGGCATTTAAGTGGTGTCAGCTAAATAGTTGGATCTAATGTAATAATGTGTGTGTGCAATTGTGCAGGGTCAACTCCCAGCTGATGAGTTACATTGGTCCATTACTAGTGGTGGGTTGTTGCCCCATTGATATATATTCTTTCAAGAAAAATAAAAGAATCTAGTTTCCAATTCAATTTCTGAGAAATTTAGAAAAGAATGTCGTCTCATTCTTGAGGATCCCTCAACATCGACTGAACAATTAACTGATAGAAGATGAATTGTGCTATAATCTCAAAATTAGTGAGCGCAAGAGTGTAGTTTCGTGTCTTGTACTTGGAGAAGATTCATGTTTTGCATTCGCAGCAAACATACTTCGAACTTGAGAATTCCATTAGAAGATAATAATAATAATAACAATCATGCTAGAGGTACACCAAAAAGTGTACTCCAAGTTGTACTCCAAAGAGACGCACTAGCATTTTAACAGTTCACATTGGCATAAAATGTCAGTTCAATCAAAAAAAATTACACTGACATTTTGTGTCGTTGTAAACCATCACACTAGCATTAAACTAGGACAAAATATTGGTGCATATCTTCAAGATACAAAATGAGATACAATTTTTGGGGCACACATAGTTTAACTCTAATCACAATGGCATGAGAGTTTCTTATCAATCAAATCATGATTAGAGTTCAATTTAATTCTCCCAACTAAATTCATTTGGGAAGACCCGAACTGAAATAAGGGTTAACCTTTTTATAGCGGATAAAGCCACAATGTCTAATAGAATTTGTTAGATTGCAAATAGTTGTTAATATGCACCAGGATTTCCCAGACAATATCAACTTTGCTGATGAAAATGGAAGGCTTAATAGATTTGTGTTGTAATTTCAAAAAAAAAAAAAACTAAATTCATTTGGATGTCAATAGTGAGATACTCTATCCGTCTCGAGATAAATTACAATTTTCTATTTATGACGTAAGACCTTACATTTTTTAAAATCAATTCGTTCAAAAATTGGTATAAGAAAACTAATAAAAATTACACATTTAAAGACAACGTCGAAAGTTCTACAAAATAAAATATGATAAAAATATTTTATTTTTTAAAATGATTAATAAAGGTACACTACTAATCAAGAATTATTGAGAGGTAAGTCCCAAAAAAAATATAATTAATTCAGATCAATTTAGAACGGAGGGAGTATATGGTGACTACTTACTCACAGGTAGATGGGGGGGGGGGCTTGCCCGATCATGTATGTATGTATCCTGGAAGGAGTGGAAGCTACCAGTCAATGACTCCAAATACACGAATAGACAGTTATTGTCACCAATCACATTTTTTTTCCCTAGTCACGAATGCATAATTGTAATAGTAGTAGTAGTCCTAGAATATAGAAATAAGGTTGACCTAATAATAACAACAAAGGGTTGGGTAAATTCTCATAGAATCTGCAAAAATTTGCAACACTTTAAAGGTCCATTTGGTGAGTTCTAGAAGAATGGTATGATATGAATTTTGAAATCTGAGAAAAATGATATGGATTTTGAAAAACATAAACTGAAAAACTTACACTCCCAAAAAAAAATTAGAATTCAACATTATGAAAATTAATGTGAGTTCCATGGACACTAAGGCCCCTCATTTTAAGGAATCCTGTCCAAGGCCACCCAAATAACTACCCTACAGCTATAAGGGAAAAAAAAGATTTAAAAATAAGAAAAGAAATTCAAAAAAAAGACCCAAGAAACAATGGCCCTCACAAAACATACAAACAAACCCAAGCTTCAGTATCTATGTTCATCTTTCTTTGTTTGCCAAATTGGAATGAAGCAATTGGTTCATCCCACTGGCAATTTTTACAGTCTCCAGACCCATAACTTGTGGAATGGAAATAAATTTGAAAGGGGAAAACTCCTAGAGAGCAAAAAAATGAATTGGAAATTGGGAAATAGTCAAATATTCTCTTCACACCTTCAGATGAACCCTCCATCACCCCAATTACCTTCTGATTTCCCATTATACCCCTCCACATGCTTACCATTCCCAGGGGCAGTCTGGTGAAAGCCATCATATCCGTCATCTTTGCCGTCGTCCCAGCCTGCCCAGCCATCATTGCTAGCGGCGCTTGTTCCCTTCGTACTCTCCTCTTTCCTACTACTAGTTCCCTTAGTGTCCCAATCGTTGTCCCACGAAGGGCCCCGAGAGGGATTCCAGCCTTTGGAGTCCTGGGGATAGTTTCCACTCTGTTCGTGTTCACTTCTTTGCCAGCTGTCGGTTTTCCAGTTGGAGTTCGTCTCCTTCGTGTACTCCTCAACCTTCTGGGAAGCTAGGGTCAGTACCCCTTTCATGATCCCCCATGTCTTTTGGCCAATCTCGGTCGTTTTTGCAGTCACCACATTCACTGTTTCATTTACCTTGGTGTCGTAGCCGCCGTCTTTCACCTACAAGGATACAATACACATGTTTTGTTACCAGATTCTCTGTGCAAATTCAACATGAGGACCACGAAACCAAGACGGGAAATGAAAAGACATGCATTTTCGATAGTCACAAGTGCTAAAAGCACTTCCTGCTTTCCTTTTTCAATTGTCCAAAAACTTCTCTTCTCATTTAAGAGAAAAAAAATGAGTGATTCACATTATTACTCTCCTATGTTTAAACTTCCACCATACAAATTCATTTTTTTCTTTTAGGGACAGAGGGAGTACAACACGAATAACCCACTAAGGCCCCCACAACGGAGTGAGTGTACGCAAGCCTTATCCCTACCTATACAGAGTTGTTTCCAAAGAAGAGATCAGAAAAATAAAGTTAGAACAATCAAATATAAAAAGGATGAGCAGTAAGGGTTAACCAAATATGGAATAGAGGAAGCATGAGTAAATAACAATACACAAATATACCATCCCCTATAAAGGCACTCTACACATGACTCCCTCCTACAACCCATGACCCAGCAGCAGATATTACCCACAACAAAGACAAATTAATAGGCAAAAGGTCTAAAAGCCAACAATTCAAATGAATAGCAAGGAAAGGTCTTGATTGCATTTAAATGGTCATCAGCAGGTCTAAACTTCACAAACTTTAAAAGAATAGTCTTGCAATATCACAGGCAACAACTCAATGCACTGTATTAAGCTATCAACTTCTAAACATGTGTAAATATACACTCCACACTCCCACATTGATGGTTTGTAGAATGAAAACAGTAAGAGTGAAAACAAGAAATGAGAATGCGCATAATAGTAAGCTATTCCATACTTCGGTTCATATAATAAAGCAGAATAGCTAAAGACTGTCCTCGTGACAAAAACAAACCCATTAAATCCCATAAAGTAGGATCGGGCCTCGGGGAAGGGTGGGTGTATGCAGACCTCCCCCCTAGTGGAGAGTAGAGAGACAGTTTCCAACAGACCCTCGAAAGTGCCCACAGAGACCAGAATACTGATAACACCCAAAAACATACTCAATATTTCCTTCTTAATTGATACTGCAATGGAAATTTTAAATTGTACTGCATTACACAGAATTTTAAATTGTCTTCATTACCAATTGAACTAAAAGAGTAGTTTTTGACAATGTTTCAGCTTATAGTAAATAATGGACCAAATCAAAATGGCACATGAAACTGCTCTTTCTGAATTAAAAGAGTCATTTTTGACAATATTTTAGCTTCGCACTTTCTATAAAGTTTTAAGTAGTAAATGCATGGTGCATCAAGGGTCTAACACGAACAGCATCTCCATTTTTTCCAAGGATAAGGTTGCATTGCATGATGCATCTTGACCCTAGAGGCTTAGAGTGCCTTAGACCCCAACATGGTTTTGAATTATAGGTTTGAGATTGTTGTGCGCAAAATTTTAAACACTTCAAATAACTAATATATATATATATATATATATATATATATATATATATATATATATATATAATTCACTACTTTTGTTAAAGCAAACACACATTTTTTTATCAAAATGGGTAAATATACAATGTATTACGATCTTATCAGTGAAAGTTCTAAAAACAATACTCCCTCCATCCCTAAGAAAAGTTTATGCTTTGACTTCATAGAGTTGAAGAAAAGTGTTGAGAAATAAAAATTGTGGTTGGAATTTCATCAGAAAAGATAGAAGTGTTAGCCACATGTGCTTTTCTAAAAAAGGAAACGAGAAGTGTGAACTTGTCTATGGGATAGAGGGAGTTCATCCACTATAACAGTTTAGAGTAAACGAGCACGCCAAAAATACTGGAGAAAAGCTAATCTTACTAAAAGACAACTAGATAACCCGTCATAAAGGTTGAAGTCAAGATAGTGTCAAGGTCCCTTTACTTTACACACACAATTTGAAATGAAAATTTTGTAAATGGGCATCTTTCCATCCTTAAAATAGGAATAACATGTTCCATGGTGTATGATGGAACTTGGAAGGCACAATTTCCATTTGAAGTGGAATGGTGGACCAGTAGAACAAATTTCCAAGCTTCAAGATATCAACGTAATGCATGAGCGGGATTCGTCCAGAACTAACAAAACAATTTTGTCATTCTGCTAAGTGCTAACTGTGCATGGCGTGAAAGAGGTTGTCTCACTCTCACACAAGTAAAGATTAGCAAAGTAGAAAAACTATTGAATACAATGCATGCCTCACACAATCTCTCAAGTAGATAGTCACATAGTCACACCCAAACATGCAACATGAACCTAATAAAATGTATCAAATTCTCAAAGAGATTGTAACACCCTAATATGATAACTGGCTATGGAAAATGTTACAAGAGGAAACTTATATACATATCTAAATGATATCTTCATTCCTTATATATTTCCATTGATCATTTGTTAAGATAAGAAAGTCAAGTCACCTCTAGTTTTGTAGAATTTTTTATGCAGTTATTAAATAGTGTATATAATTTTATTTTTGGATGTTACACCAATATTTAAATAAAATGAATTAAAAATAACATCAGTCAAGTTCATTCGCGGATAGAGGGAGTATATGCTAAAGATTTATAATGTTATTAGCCGTGTGTGTGTAAAGCAAAATAAAATAGATTCCAAAAAACATCAACAAAAAAACCTTAAGAGTAGGTTATACATCTTGGCCAGATTTTCTATTTTCTTTATACTGCACCTTGTATGACATTGTGTCCTGGGCCAAAACCAAAAGCTTGAGCTTTTGGTTGAGTTGGTTCCTTTACATGGTATCGGAGCCTTGTTGATTAAGAGGTCACGGGTTCGAAACTCGGCGCCACCTAGTTTTTAAAAAATTAAGGTTTCACGTGCAAGGCTTGAAAAAGACTACGCCTGCACGTGAGGGGGCGTGTTAGAATATAAGAAACATTTCCTGGGCCACAATCAAAAGCTTGAGCTTTTGGTTGAGTTGGTTCCTTGACGCTAGCGGCTAGCCATTGACAGTCTCACTCTTTCAAATTGGCAATATTTATAATACTTCTTTTTGTTGGTTTGGTTGATAGAATTTGATGAAGAATTGTCAAACTAAATTACTTACTCCAATTGTTTTCTGAAATCATTCAAATTTGACACAATTTATTGCAGAGTAAAACGAGCCATCGAGTAACTCAAATCACTAAGGAATTTGGTTTTGTAAATTGTTCCGACTAGGTAGCATATTCAGCACGGTCTACAATTGAGTAGCAACTACTCGCTCAGTACAAACAGATCAAGTAAGATATGGAGTAGTTATATCTACACACTCTCATGATACTTCTTTTTCAAACTAGAATTGGTTTTTTCATATCCCCCCCCCCCGAGTTCTATTCCTTAAAACACACACACACACACAAGAACTCAATAAATTGTACTACCTCTGTCCCAAATAAAGTTCATGTTTACTATTTAGTATTCACTATTCAAACTTTATTCACTTTATTTCCTAATATTTGTTACTCATTTGATAAAATAATATAGTTATGCTACCTCTTGTTTCGTAACTTTTGATGTAGTTTAAGTAGAGCTTCCCCTTGCCTTGAGTAGTGTTAAGGAGGATCATCCCAGGGATATGGAAGGGAAGCTCATCCAGGTTTGATTCTCAACGAAGGAAGATTGGTAAGGGATTAAGAGGAATGGATAGGATGTACTATTGGGTCTTTTAGACAAGGCTTAGATTGGGCTAACATTGGGCTATCACTCTTGGGTTAACAAGCTCCAGTAATCAAGAGTTTAATGGGACTGGGGCCCCGGGCTGTAGTGGGCCCTACTACAAAATCCACACCAATTTTCAAATAAATTAAATTGAAACTAATTCAATCAAATGTTGTAGGAACTTCATTTTGGGACGGAGGGAGTATCATCTTATCAACCAATATAATGTGGTTTTGTCCCTTGACATCTATGATCTATACTGTGACAACAAATAATAGCATAATAGTTAAGATTTCTTGCATGAAAATATTCTAGAACTATATGAGTTGGAGAAAAAAAGATCATAATGCATGATATGTTAAGTTGACTTAAGGTTCCTTACAAATGCATACCATGCAACAATTAGCAGAAAGCCAGATATTTAAATAAGCAAACTGGTAATTATGTAATATGTACTGTGTGCTTTACTTTCTAAAATGATAAAAATAATTGATATTAATAGTATAATTACTGGTCCCGGTTTTAAATAACTGTTGACACCCTGCGTCTTGAGGTGAACTGCTACGAAATTCTATCGAGATTACTTCTCCTAATCATGGAGAAACTTATGCCTCATCTGGATGACGCTTACGCCTTGAGGCATACACCTCATGAAGCATATGAGGCCTAAGAGCCTATAATATTCTGCAAAGAAAGGCCACCTTCCATGCAAAGCTTGGTCGTCCTTTAGGTAGCTTGGCTCAATATAATTTCCTTTTAATGAAAAGCTTTAAATTTATTTTACTTTTTGTTTGTGAACATGCTGACACAAATAAAACTTTAGAACATTAAATAGTTGTATTAATTGGCAAGAGTGTGGGAAGGAACTAAGAACAGACTGGAGGTGTTTTTGCCAAACTTTGGACTCTAAAGGTTTCTGAAGCCAATCAGAGCATAAAAAACTAGGTATATGGAATGCAATCACAACTGCATACAACAAGAGTCGGATAGGGTGGCGATCGAGTATCAACTCATCCCAAAAAGCAATTTTTTTCAGGTAGCTTGGATCAATTATCCAACATGATGGCAAGATTGATGATGATGATGTTGCTAATCATATCAGAACCCGCTGGATTAAATGGGGGCTCGCATTCGGAGTTCTATGCCACAAGAATGTGCTACTGAAACCAAAGGATAAGTTCTACGGAGGAGTAGTCATAGCTCCTATATTGAATGATGAAGACTATGGCCTGTTAAATTTAGATTACCCACGTGGCCACGTGCAGAAATTGAGAGTAGCAGATAAGAGTGGGTAGATGTGTGGGCATACTAGGAGAAATAAGGTGAGAAATGAGGATATGGGATGTGTGGGCATACTAAGAAAGATAAGTTATGCTCGCTCGTCCCATAGTAATTTTACACTTTACCTTTTTACTTTTCAGGAAAGGAATATGTGGCTCACAAATTTCTCTTATAAACAGATTTCAACCATAAACTTTCTTAAACTTTGTGAAGTAAAAGTGTCAATTTAATTGTGGAACAAAAGGAGCATGTTTTGTCTATAAGGCTTATGCCTTTATTCAGCTAGATGCCACTTGATGTTGCAATGGGATAGCGTCACATAACTCACATGAAAACGATGGGCTTGGTATTTTTGAGATCTTCTGGGGTGAGGAAAGTTGTGCATAAAAGAGAAGGAGCTGAAATTGTACATGATGTAATTCTGAAGATATATGATAAATGCAAGTATTTAGGAGAGGGCGAGTTCACTTCATAGTTCATACTACTCAAGGGAGATGTTGTTGAGTTCTCTTCTTCTTTCAAACTCCCTGCTAACCAATTGAGAAAATTTCCTTCTTTTATTTCATGTCACACATACTGAGGGATGGGGGAAGGGGTAGAGCTAAAGAGAATTGGATGGAGGTGATTAGCCAAGACCTTACTTAGTCTTTTGGCTCTAACCGAGAATATGACCTTAAATAGGAGGTATGAAGATCTAGACTACGGTTGTTGGGTAGTTGTCTGGGCCTAGGTGGTAGTGTTATCTATTGTCTTTCTGTGCTTTCTGTGCTTCAAATGACTTTAAAGGATCAGGTTTGGTTCATGGAGACCACTCAAGCAAGATGTCGCTGATATTACTGAGATCCAGCTCAAATTGAAGAGGTAGCACATCATCAGTCCAAACAAAACAAAAAATTTAAAAACTTAGATGATCAAAATTATAAAGAAATAAACAAAAAAGTCATAGGCTTTTTAGTTATCCAAAATTTCCAGCTTGATGCATTCTACAAACTGCAGAGGTCTAGGGCACATTGTTTTTAAACTTTCTTCTCTATGTGATTGTGTTACCTCTTCTCACAAGATCATATATTTCTTATCTCATTGAATACCAAATCATACTCCAATTCTTTTGGTATATTGGCGAGTACATAATCTTACTAGACATAGAGAAAAAAATATTTGAACATTATAACCCAATACCACAATCCAAAAAACTAACTAATCTTGAGAGCCAAGGTAAAAAATACGTATTTGTGCAACTAAAAAAAACCCTTCACATCGGATTCTATATGTTTAAATCATTAAATACAAAATCTTACTCCATATGTCCATAAAGAGCAACATTTGAGCATCATTAGCCAGTAGCAAATTCAAATGTAGAAGTTCAGAACCAAACTTGAATCTTGAGAGCCAAGTTGCATGCCTAATTACTTATAATAACATGAAAAAAATATGTGCCAAATAGATGGAGAAGAAAAAGAGAATACCTTTGAAGCTATCTCCTTTGTTCCTGCCTGAACCACACTGGCAGCAGATTGGGCAGCTGAAGCAGCTACCACTGATAACCTACCGAATCCCTGCAAACCCCATCCAACATCCAATTCAACAATATGTGAAGCAATTGATTGTATGATCAATAAAAAGGATCACTCATTCTCCAAAACACATTACCTGAGAAACAGCAGAAAGAACATCTGCTTGGGGAACATTGTTATTCCTTGGCATTGTAGGGCTCGATCCGAACCCGACGTACTTCCCTCCTTGTGATGGAGGGATCCCCTCCGGACGGGACTCGTTCTCCGCCATTTTCCTTGCAAAAAAGTTGCCCTTGTTTGCAGCAGAAGCCTCCAGCTGTTCCCTCATTATATCATCCGTTGACCTCGACCTGGCTGGAGCACCACCTTTTCCTCCGCTGCTCCTGAAATCCCCCACCGTCTGATTCCTACGCATATTATTGCTATTATGATTACTGCCGCTACCGAACCCTCCATCGTCATCCCAACTGTCCCAGCTTGAATTGCCACCAACATTCCCACCTCTAACTCCGCCACTCAAGGGCGGCTTACTACTGCTATTACCGGCACTGTCCTTGAGTGATTCCTTGATCACAGGTGGGTCCCTCCAGGGCTTCCCGTCGGCAAGGGCCTGGATCCTGTCCCGGTAAACAGCCGCGGCCTTGGTATTGTACTTGGTGACGATGTCCGTCTCTTTAGGGATTCCGTATCCAGAGATGAAGGAATTGAAGTTCTGGTTACCGCCGAGCTCCATTTTCCGGAGCTGGATCTCGGACCAGGAGTCCATGGTGACGGATCGGACGAAGGAGATGTGGACGCCGAGGCCGCGGTGCTTGCCGGAGCATTCGAGACACATGAAAACTCCGTAGGAGACGGAGGCCCACTGCGGATTCTTCTGGGAGCAGTCGACGCAGATCTTGTTCCCCGGCTGCGATTGCAACTCTCGGAGACGCCGCGATGCCGCCATTCCTTCTTCAACCAACCAACCGAAAAGAAAAACTCCGATCCGATTCAATCCGCGCCTCTGAGATCAAATCATACAAATCAAAAGAAATTGAATTGGAAGGAGAAGAACAAACAGAAAAAGAAAAATCGAGATTCACAAATGAAGAAAGGGGAAGAAAAAGGAAAAGGCGCAGAATTGAATGATCAGAGAGAGAGGCGTGGAGAAGATGGCCGACACAGTCAAATTAACGGCTGGTGGACAAAGGAAATCCCAAAGAGGAAACAACCAAAGCTGAATCGCATATTTTGCTTGTGACAAAACTTGCAGTTACATTGTCCCATTTTTTCAATTTTCAACCCTATCAAATTGTAACTTCGACACAAAACCTTAGAGGGAGTATAAAATTATACTCCCACCGTCCCCCAGTTTTTGTCCGCTTTTGACTTTTGGAACTGTTCATCTAAGCACTTTGACTCATCAAATTCTCTCAATGTGTAAGCCTAAATATAGTCATGTGTGATCTTGTTTGATTTGTCTTAACATATAGATTATTAATATATAATTTCTATAATTTTTTAATATACAAATTACAAGATAAAATGGATTAAAGAAGTGCATTGGCTGATGTGCAAAAATGAAAATGGATAAAAACTGGGGGACGGAGAGAGTACATCGTTTTGATATTTTATATCGATATTTTGTATCAAGGAACGTTATATAAATTGAATAATAAATCTTTGAAATACATCAAATTAGAGCACTAGTAATGGTGTTGAAGCCCTGCAACTTCTAATTGAGATTTTAAACATTTTCTCTATCATATCATCTTTAACATACACTAGAATTTTATTGGAAATATGTTTGAAATCCTGGACTTCAAGCTTCATACCTTTATTTTTTACGTTTTTAAATATACATCTTCTATAATTAAATTAATAACATTTTATTATTTAATTGAATTTAAAATAAAAAATATACAATCAACAAAGTACATTAACAAAATAAGATTTTAATAATAAGAACAAAGATAAAAAAAATACCTTACGTTATGAAGAAATTACCAATTATTTGTGCAACTAAAAATATCTTCAATCAAATTCGGATTGTAATGACATGTTGCAAACCAAAATAATTTATTAAATAAAAAAATTACATTCAATAAAAAAAATATCAAATTTAAAAAATAACAAAAAAATTACATTACTAAAACAAAATTTTAAACAATAAAATATAGAGTAAAGAAATTGTGTTTGTGTATGTTTTATTTTTTAAAAAAAAAATTATTTTTTAGTCTTATGGTATTAATGTAATTTGTTTGTTATTTTTTAACAGAGGGACCCACGCATTTTCTCTTCTTTCTCCGTTAAACATTTGACGCGTAAGTGATGAAACCTAATTGATGAAGCCCCAAGGAGGCGGTACTTAACGCACCTTTGGCGTTAAAACCAGCAAAAATGCCCCAGGTGTTAGGACCATTTCCAGTACTCTTATGTGCAAATAGATTTTTCTTTCCATTTCTTGTTTTTTTTAGCGCACACAATTTTTTTGTTTGTCTATACGAAATGAGAGAGAATCTGAATAAAAAAAGAGTGGGACTAAAATTAGAAATAAAGAATATATAAAATTATACTTCCTCTATCCCCCATAGATCTTCTCAATAGCCCTTTTTTTTGTCCACAATAGATCTTCTCATTTCATTTTTTAACAATTAAAATACCACAACTACCTCCACTTACTTTATTTATTACACCTCACCCACCTCATTTAATACACTCCACCCATTTTTCATTAAGGGTATTATGGTAAACTTTCACTTTTTTTCAACTCTCCTTAAAAAGCACTAAAAGTCAAAATGAGAACATCTTAGGAGGACGGAGAGAGTAGTAGGTTCAAAGTGACATGAGAATAATTTGAAAATCAATTTCAAATAGTTTGTATACTTTTTTTAAAATTCTGGTCTTCTTGCAATGAAAAAATAAAAATTGAAGTACCAAAATAATACATCACTCTAAATTCAATACCATCCGTGAAATTTACCCAACATAGTATGTTACTTTGTACTCCACATAAATTAATGGGACTTGAACAAAAAAAGAGTATTGTTTAAAATCAAGCATACTATTAACAAACCAGGCGAGAATGGGGTCTTCCGAACGAGAACTGACCCATGGGTATCGAGGACGAACTTCCAAAGGAGAACTGATCCTACGGCCGGAGATAGTCGCCATATTTAGCTAAATTAACACAATTTCATCACATTTCTTTTGCGTAATTAGTAACACTTTTATTAAGAGACTAGAATTTTGCTTAAGAGACATAAAAAAAAGTTACTCTCATGACTAATCCCGGATAGAATTTTGGTATGTCTCGTTTCTTTTGATAAAAGTACTTCCTCCGTCCTAAAACTAATTTCCCAGTTTAACTTTTGTAGTCAAACTTTTTAAACTTTGACCGTATATTATGAAAAAAATATATTAAATTTTCATATAAATTTATTAGCAATAGATTCATTTTGAAACATAGTTTTGAAATATATAATTTTTATAAAATATATTTATATAAAAATTGAGATATTGATAATCAAAGTGTCACATTGGAGACCGTGAAAAGTCAAATAAGAAGTTAATTTTAGGACGGAGGGAGTATAACAATTGAGTGGTACTTTAATGTAGAAAAAAGAAAAAAAATGTTAGAATTGTTTACTTCATAATCTTCCCCAATTTTGAGCTTCAGACGAAGAACGATTATTCACTTTCGGAAGTCCAAATTCAGAGAAAATAGAACCAAAAGGAGCAGAGGAAATAGACGGATTCACTTTCGGAAGTCCAAATTCATTGATCGAAACAAGAGCATTGATTGAGAAGAACTTCGAGATAAAACGCTAACAGAGAACAATATTGCCAAAATATACATCAATTCTAATGAGAAACCCGAAATGCATGCAATCAACGAGATCCAGAACCGCAAACCCTAGCCGCCGAAGCCGTACAGAGTGCGGCCCTGTCGCTTCAGAGCATACACGACATCCATGGCGGTGACGGTCTTCCGGCGAGCGTGCTCAGTGTAGGTGACGGCGTCGCGGATCACGTTCTCCAGGAAGATCTTCAGGACGCCGCGAGTCTCCTCGTAGATGAGACCGGAGATCCGCTTCACTCCTCCACGGCGCGCCAGGCGGCGGATGGCCGGCTTCGTGATCCCCTGGATGTTGTCCCTCAGAACCTTCCGGTGCCGCTTTGCTCCGCCCTTTCCCAGCCCCTTCCCGCCCTTTCCGCGGCCAGACATCTTTCCCGGCGACTGAGCTTGAGAACTTCTTTGACTTCTTCGTGAAAATGGAGAAAAATGAGAGCGCTGTGGGAAGCGGTAAGATTTCTGGACATTTATATAAGGGAGATGAGTTGAGTACCACCGTTGGATGATTTTGTTTAATCGACGGTGTAGAATGAGGATCCGCGTAATGCGGGAATTGGCTATTTGGAGCCGTTGATAGGATTTGCATCGACGGCTAAAAGAGGGTTTGTGTTTGGTGACGCAGATCGTAATGTTTTAACGAGGTGCGAAATCTCCGCGCGTTGGGAGATTTTGAATCTGGATGGTTTTTCACTTTTGTTAACCGGTAGAAGCCCAAAAAAATGCCTTCTCCACATTGAGTCAAATTATTGTTGATGAAATGAAATTGACTTTGGGATTGTTTGACATCGGGTCATCAGCATTAAGAATTTGTAAAGCATTTCCTAAAAGATTATCTCACAACTTATGATAGTCTTTAGCACTAATTTTTCAGAATTAATCTATATCATTAAAATTTTATCTAAAATACTAACGATATTCGAAAATGATATTTTCAAACAAGACTTTGTAGTGATCCGAACAATTAAGTCTTAATTAACCCACTCAGTAAAAAAATGTTAACAGTGATTAAATAAAGACCGATCAACATTATTCCAAACTGAGAATTGGGTTTTAAACTTGTTCTTATAAATTACTCTCTCCATCAAAAAACATATTTTTAATTTGACTTGACACAAATTTTTTAAAAAGTAAAAATTATGTTGTTGAAAGTGATATAGACAAAAAAATTAAGAATCACCCAAAGTTGGAAAATGCTAGTCACAAATAAATAGTTCACAAGTATGTCTTTTGTGACTTTTAAATTAAAATATCTTTTATTACGGAGTATGAAGTATTTGATTACATCTTATTTATACGAAAATATTAAAAAGCAAGTTTGTAAATTTTGTGAGATGTTTGTTTCTGACTCTAGTATTATTTTTCAAAGCTTTTTAAAAAACAAAAGAGAATGCTTTTTTAGACGTCCTAAAAAGGAAATAAAGAGTCATTTTTTAGACGAAAATAGTACCTCAATATTTCCTTTTTATACATTTAAAAAATATTTCATTCATTCCAAATAATTATTACAATTTTTATTTAAGTTAATTTTCTTTTTTTTTTAACAAAGTGCACAATATATTCACCAATCGCATACAAAGTACAACAATCGCATACCACATCAACTAGCTCTTACGAAGTACGGAGTACGTTTTATCCACCAAATTTATGTGATATTTATAATAAATACTCCGTAATACTTAAACAATGTTCATTGGCGAGAACAATGAACAATGGGGGTATATATTTACTTTGAACAATGTTCAGCAGTGTTGAACATTTATAAGGATAATGTCCAGTACTAGACCTGGCAAAAAATGACCCGACCTGTTTTTGACCCAAAACCCGACCCGAAAATATTGGGTTTTGAACAAAGGTTTTTATGACCGAACCCGAAATGACCTGCTAAAAATGGGTCAAACCCGACCGAACCCGAACCCGACCTGACCGACCTGCTAAAGTAAGAATTTTTCAAAATCATACACTTTACTGCTCGTTTTTAGTGTATAAATTTATATTTTCAGGCAAAATTTTAATGATATTGCATAATTATCTTACTTTTTTCTAAAATTTAAGCACTTTTTAAATTCCTTATATTGATTTATATGTCTAAAAATTACTTCATAATTTAAAATAAAATAATCTAATAAATTTAATACATTGTTTTTGATATTTTAAACTTATTAAATAGAAAATGTAAGTGTTAATGTGAATTTAAAAATTTAAAAAACCAAAGTCATAACCCGTTGGGTCAACCCGAACCCGATGACACTGGGTCATGAACATAGAGTTCTCAACCCGAACCCGAATTGACCCGAACCCGAAATAACCCGAACTCGAAGTGACCGAACCCGAACCCGACCTGACCGACCGATTTGCCAGCTCTAATGTCCACTGTACATTAAAAGATGGTACTACATTGGAAATTAAAACATATGCTACTAAATTAGAAATTCGTTATGTTTTAGTACTATATAGATAAATTCTCCTAAATTAATTCAAAATATTGTAAATTTAATGTATTTAAGATTTGAAAGGATAAGAAATATAATTTACATACCACTTCCATACTGAGGTGTTTGTTAACTTTTGAGCTTTATAATCAAAATTGAAAAAATTATGAACGTAAATTAAATAAAATTAATATTAAATATTGATACAAAAAAGAATTTCTGAGATTATGTTTTTAAATTATTGGCAAACTATGGTTTTATCTAATTAATATATAATATAGTTTTTTATTTAATTATAGATTAACTCGAAAGAGTGAAAACTAGTCAATACTTTGGGATATAGGAGTTTTTAAAAGCTACATTAAATCCCTGCAAAATAAATTTTACGGAGTATACCACCATTTTATTTTATCGAAAAATTGATTTGATCAAACACTTTCTTCTCAGTTCACCAATGTCTTGACCAGAAAAATTGATCGAAGGACATGACCATTCTTAAAACAAGACTGAAAGATGAAATTTTAGGACTAACATTTCTCATTGGTAAACAAAATAAAATCCTTATATGATCATTTGTAAAGATAACAATATGCAAACATCTATGTTTGGATTTTGATACAACTTTTGAAATAAAAAAGGGATTACTTTCAACAACAATCTTCCGTCATCTTCTTCTTCATCGATTGCAGAAAACAAGCTTATATTTATGTTCAAACACAAAGGAACAGAGATGGAAGACTGTAGAAACGACGGAGGGATATAATTTCTATCGTTCTGTCAACAAAATCTGAGTAATCAAATAATCCGGAACTGAAATTATAAAAATGCGATCAGGAATTAGGGTTCCAACCATTACGAATTGATTTCATTGAATCAAAAGAGATTACAGCGATTGAGAAGAACATTGAGATATAACCATAACAAAAACCACTAAAAGTCCAGAAATTTCGCAAAGATATACATTGATTGGACACCACAAACCCTAGCCGCCGAAGCCGTACAGGGTACGGCCCTGTCGCTTGAGAGCATAGACGACGTCCATGGCGGTGACGGTCTTCCGGCGAGCGTGCTCAGTGTAGGTGACGGCGTCGCGGATCACGTTCTCAAGGAAGATCTTCAGAACGCCGCGAGTCTCCTCGTAGATGAGACCGGAGATCCGCTTCACTCCTCCACGGCGAGCCAGACGGCGGATGGCCGGCTTCGTGATGCCCTGGATGTTGTCCCTCAGAACCTTCCGGTGCCGCTTTGCTCCGCCCTTTCCCAGCCCCTTCCCGCCCTTTCCACGGCCAGACATCTTTCCCGGCGACTGAGATTGATTATCTTGTCTTCTTCGCGATGGAGATTTGCAGCTTTAAGAGAGAGATTGTGAGAATGATGAGTGAATTGAACGTGTCTCGGGAGATTTATATGATCTGAGAGGAAGGGATACTGACCGTTGGATGGATCTCCGTTAATCGACGGACGGAAATAGAGGTCCGCGAGATGTAAATCCGTCCACCCGGAGCCGTTGATCAAGTGAGAATCGACGGTCGAAAGAGTGAGCATCCATGTTGACGCGGATCATGGTTTTGTAATGAAGTGCGAAGTGGGTCCCCCACGTGGCGATTTTGAATTTGGAGCGTTTTTGCGAACCATATAGGGCCCGTTTGGTAATAGCGTTAGCGATTTGGATAAAATTTTAACGGTGCAGATTACTTTGAAAACGCTAACGCTAAACGCTGCTCGTAAATAGCCTTTTCAAAACGCTAACGCTAATCGCTAATGCTATTCCCAAACAGGCTCGTAATTTAAAAGATAAATTTGGTTGCTAATTCAGCACCAAATTTGGATTTTTCGTTTTCAAATGAAAAATTTAGTCCCTCCACCAATTTCGAAGTTATGAGTCAAGATTTCATTTTTGTTTACACACTTGGTCCTAAAATAATGCTTCTATGTTTTATTTTGGGTGTATATTATTTTTGTAAAATTTTTTACATAACTTCTTTTTTTGTTTTAATTATTTATTTTTTAAAAAAATGCTCATCCAGACAGTAAGAAATTGCTTATTTTCAGTCATGTTTATCTTTATGGTGGACTTTAGTTACATTAATCATTTTGATATCATTAAATCAAAATTTTAACAAGAATTTCAATGTTTATGATTCTTGGTTCTTCAAACATGTCAAATACAAAATTCAACCAACAACCATTTATGAACGTAGAAATATTATATCTAAGAGCTTATGTAACGCCTCGAAAATATGCTTATCAGAATTAATTAATTGATAAACAAATAATAAATGATAAGGACCTAAAAAACAAGTGATTTATAAAGGTTGTCACTAAATAATACTCTCTCCGTCCCAAAGTATTCGTCCAGTTTTGACTTTTGGAACTGTTCATCTAAACACTTTGACTCATCAAATTCTCTCAATGTGTAAGCCTAAATATAGTCATGTGTGATCTTATTTGATTTGTCTTAACATATATATTATTAATATATAATTTCTATAATTTTTTAATATATATACAAATTACAAGATAAAATGGATTAAAGAAGTGTATTCGATGGTGTGTAAAAATGAAAGTGGACAAATACTCTGGGACGGAGGTAGTAAAAAATATATTATTTTGTAAAGTTTGTCTAACTGCAACGATTCAATCATATTTTAATTCAGAGAAATTTGAACAAAAAGGTGTTACCCGACTGAAACCAAATTAGTCTCAATCAGGGACTTGCGTTTGGAATTGTAGAAATCGCAACCCCTTAACTGAGACGCTGAATTAACTGATTTGCACAGGTCATCCATGTCTTCTTCTCATTCTTCTTCCTATATAAACCAACCTCTTATGCCTCAATTCTTCACCATTTTCCTTCAAATTTATTTTGAGAGTTAGCCTTGAGTGTGGAGAATGCAGTAGTGCTGTCAATTTGGTGTGAAGTTGTTGGGGCTAAGAGTAATATTCGCCGAAAGTTTCGTCGAAAAATTCTTCAAATGGATGTGTGGATTTAAATAATTAATTGTGATTGTCATGAGACAAGTTTTAAATTGCTTCCGCATTATTAAACACTCCATACTTCTACAGTTATGTATTGAATATAATTTGAGATTGAAGATCTTGACATGACATAAGTTATATTTCAGATTGTATTTTAAGCACCCGTATGATGAGGCATTTGTCCATAAGTTAAACTACATTTAGAAAATGTTATCACGTTCAAATATGGATAAAAAAGCTCATTTTTTGAACATACCCATACTTGTTCACTCATACATATATGCATATATAACATTCCAATCGCCTACAAGAAGAGGGTGAAGTACTCGGTCCTAATGTACCAAGTTTAAGTGTGAAATTAGACAGGTAATGTGTTCACATATGGTGATACGACATTTTTTTGGAAGTCGTCTAAACGAGCACATACAATTGATAACATTATACGACAGTGATCGAGAGTGAGCCAATCTCATACAAGGAGCATGCAGTTTGAAAGAAATCAAGAAGAATGCTACGATTATATATAAAGACAATGCAACATGCATTGCTCAAATCAAGGAAGGCTACATCCAGGGAGACAGAACGAAGCAAATATCAGCAAAGTTTTTCTCAACATTTGATCTGCAAAAAGAAGGAGAGATTGATGTTCTTTAAGTTAAATCAAACAAAATTTTGTAGACTTATTCACCAAATCTCTGTCTAGACACAGTTTTGAACAAACTCATAAAGAAGATTGGACTTTCCATGCTAAAAGAGATACATTAGTTTGATTGGGAGTATAATTTTATTTTGAGGGAAATATTATACATGCTGCACTCTTTTTTCCTTAACCAAGTTTTGTCCTACTGGATTTTCTTAATAAGGTTTTTAACGAGGTAGCATAATTGATCCTAAAGTATCAGTTAATATAGGCAATGAAGAAGTTAGCCAACATTATCCGGTAGCATAATGTCGTTCGTGCATAATGAACAATAATACGGAGTATATCTTAGGGAGAGTGTTAAATATGAAAAACATATTACTCGTATTATTTAGCATATTTGTTTTCTTGTTGCTCTAAACTTCACCTCCTCCTAGTCTATGTATATATATACTACGTGATATGATGAATAAAATACTAAGTTTACAACCTATTATAATTTAAAGTAAATTCTATAATTGGTCCTTTATAACAGGAGTTTTCCCTATTTAGTCATCTATTATCAAATATTATCCCAGTGGTCCTTCTTTTATGGGTACCTTTCCACAAATAGTCCTTTTTGATCTTCTATCATGTTGGTGTTAATTTCAGGGCTAAAAGTGTAATTTCACAATGATAATATATCTTTTTTGTCATACACAATTCCAAAAGGCTATTCCGTTTGCGTCATTTGTGAATTACAGTAGCTTTTTACGACAACGATAGTCTACAAATGTGATCTTTCGTCAGAATCCTAGCCCACAATCATAGTCATTATTTATGTGTTATCCGCTTAACCAATATCAGAACACGTCATTAGACATAATGTTGATGTCAAATTATACTTTAGCCTTTAAATTAACACCAACACGGTAGAAGATAAAAAAAAGGACTATTTGTAGAAAGATGTCTTTAACAAAAAGACTATGAAAGTAATATTTGATAATAAAGAACTAAATATGGAAACCTTCATGTTATAAAGTAGCAATTATGGAATTTACTCTATAATTTATTAATGGACAAAAAAGAATAAAAATGAAGAATTCTTTTGGGTAGAAAAAGGAGGGGTTTACTTACTCGCACTTGGCCGCATTGTTCCTGGAGCAGAAGCTACACCCGATCACCGTTGACCTAAAATTTCCGGCCAATTTCAAGTTCCAGTGTAAGCTTCCGATGAGATCCTAATTTTTCTCGGAAGAATTGACATTGCGTTTTCGCATAGATTTTCCGGCGAGCATACCATCTAATCAGTTCATTTGTGTTGATTCAACTTCTAATTTTTTTGGATCTGATGTAAATGAGTATGAATTCCTTTTCTATCATCTTCGATTTTTTTATCTATTAATCTGAAGCCTGGTTTCTCACATTGCCCCTTAAGATCGATTTTGATCCTCTAGAAAGCTGTCAATTTTGTAACTTGAGTATTCATAATCATAATCCATCCACTGGAACTGATCAGCTCAAACACATTTCTCAAAATATTTGTTGAAAAATATCATGTTTATCACTTCATTGTCATTGATGTTATTTTTTTTTGCTGAGAATTAGATCTGAACTGTTGTTCCAGCTAAGGATTGTGTAGATGAAATCCGTATGTGTGCTCGACGGCATGAGGAGTACATAGAATTATGAAACAATAATACATTCATCCAAGAACATTCCTCAAGTTTTTGTTTTTTTAGTCGAATTAGACGAGTTTTGATCATCCATTAAATAAAATTTGCATAGCATATTAAAACAAAAACAATCTCATTATATTTATCTCGTAAAGAAGTTTCAAAAAAGTATCTCATTGTATTACAATGCAATGCAATTTATATTTAATTGATGATCAAAGTTCTTATAGTCTGACTAGAAAAAATCAATTTGGATGAATACTCTGAGACGAACGGAGTAATTGTGATAAATGGGTGTTTAAGTTGATTTTTTTACCTTTCAATCTGAATCATATAATTCAGGAGAAAAACATTAGTATTTTGTTGGAATTTATAGTTAGTTGTTGCAGGGATTTGTTTTATCAGTATTAGAAGAGAAAGTTCTCAAGTATTAATCGATGGTAGAAGAACTATAGTCATTCTGGGATTTTTTTCTGAAATCCCATGAACGAGTGTTGTCTATCTAGGGGTTGTGATATTGATAATGGGAAAATGCCATCGGCATGAACACTTAGATAGCTATGATTAGAGTAATTGGAAAGACCTGTTGGCCTTATTCTACAGCTCGTGCTTATGTGCTTTTTGTGTTTTACATACTTGAGGTGTTTGATCTACTTAAGGTCTAGTTGCTCGTTTCACTATTTGTGCTTCTCATGTTTGTGCTTTTACTTGTTTTGTGTTACTCTATTTACCATGCCTCCGTCTGTTTCTATGTTTGAGCCAGACGTCTCTTTGAAACAGCCTATCTACTTCCAAGTAGGGCTAAGGTCTGCACACACGCACACACTCTTTGAAAAATGCTTACAAAACGATTGGTCATAAGAAAATAATTTCTGTATCATCATAATTTCTGTTTTCAAGATAAGAAAATGATTCCCCCCCCCCTTCATTTTTGTGCACTATTTGCTGCAGATGATTAATGATCAAGACCTGGGATTCTTTGCCAACTTCCTTGGCATCTTTGTGTTTGCGCTGGTGATTGCATATCATTACGTGATGGCTGACCCAAAGTATGAAGGCAACTGAAAGCTACTTTAGGTATCCCGATGCATGGCACTATGAAATATAATGAATATCATTTGCATTGGCTTTTTTTGTTTACTGAATCGATCTTATGGAGACATTTTGATGTGGAAAACCTTTGAATATTTAGCATATGTGTTTGACTGATTCAAGTCCTTATTATACATTTCGGGTAAGCCATAAGCCCATAATCATAGCATCTGTTTCTTTCATGTGTGTTGCTATGTTATATGTTATATACTCCGTATAATTAATACTTGTTGTCTGGAGTTCATCTGTTCATCAAGAACAATTATATGATTTAAAGAATGAATGCCTTATATAGGGAGTGCCATAGCTAGATTATTTTGACAAACTGGCAGCCTGTTTGGTTAGTTTTAGTATTGTGCTTTTCTATATTTGCCCAGATTAAAAATGTTCAAGGTTTGTGGTGGCATTCTAGCCACACTTCGACCTATATTGTTTTGTATATAGGACTTGTGTTTTAAGATTGTGAAATTTCCACTAAATAGTACTAAAACATCTCTTTTTCCAATGTACTACGGTAGTACTTAAAATTTTTTATATTCATAAATAGTACTTGAATAATGTCTAGTGGCAGGAACAATGTCCACTGATGTTGGACATTTAGTTTGAACAATGTCTAGTGACGGTAGACATTTATATGAACAATGACCAGTGGACATTGAAGAGCAATACTACATTAAGAATTTAAAACACATGGTTCTACATTAGAAATGTTATTATGTTTTAGTACTTTTTAGGTAAATTTTCTTTTAAAATTAGTACTCACGTATTGAATTGGACAGGAAAAATTTTAGGCCCTAAAAAATTAAAAATGAGGGCACTGTGTCGCAGTCAGGGATAGCTCACAATCTTTTTTCTCATATGTATCACTTCTATTATACATTTCCACTTTTCTTAAACTTAAAGTCAATTCAAACAAAGAGCTTTTTTGGATGACTTGAGTACTTTGTTCATGCATGCGGTTTACAACAACAATTCAGTTGAATCTCTTCAGATTAGGGTCTGGAGAAGATATGTGTATCCAAACCTTACTCCTACTCGAAACTAGAAACTAGAAAGGTTTCCAAAGACACACCATTGGCTCAAGCACCACATATATTCACGCACGCAACTTGACCCATATGTTTAAAACATAAAGCGTTGTTTGAAGATAACTTATAATGGGCGTTGAAAATTTGTAATATCGATGAATGAGCGTACATTCTGCATCTCCAAACTCGTTAACAATGTCTATTAAAGTTTTTATTCATTCTAATCAAATCTTAATTATATAAAATAGCTAATGACACAAAATTACCAAAAATTTCTTTGTTTCCATTCCACGACTAGTCCTCCACCACTTCTATTAGTGCAAGGTTATAAAGCGAATTTTCCACCCCTTCACTCAATTAAACATGTTCCCCGTCATCAGCTACCTCTTAAAACCCTAGGCTTAGTCTTGTTTTTCATAGTAACTCGAAAGTTACTCTCTTCGTCCTCTTTGCGTAAGATAATCTAAATGTAGTACCTTAAGAATACAAACAGAAACATATATGAGGGTGTGGGAGGGGTTTAATACACTTGATGGTGTTTGATAGGAGAAATTACCCCATATTTCGACAAAGAGAGTTGTGAGACTCTTCATTCAAATTTAGTGGACTACTTTTATCATTTACTCTGTATCTAGAACTAATTGTTCAATTTTCATTTTTAAAAAAATTAATCCTAAGATGAATCGTCTAAAAAATACTATGTTGTATGAAAGACATAACATGATAATTGTTGCATATATGTATCACAAAATCAATTGAAGAAGTTATTTGATATTTTAAACTCATATTTTCAAAACGTCTCTCATAAAGTGGATAGTGAATAGACGAAGAAGTACATGGTATCATAGCTAAGGGATTGAGACCCCCCCACACACATACAAATATGAGTTTGTCCTTATTTTGTCCAGCCATGCTACAACCCTTTCAAAGTTGGCACCACTAATGTTTCACAAACAATAAGTTTTCGCCAATAGCAATTACTCGTGAGAAAAACAGCTTATGATACCAATGTTGGTATCAAATTTGGTAGGTCTTTTGTCAAATCTGAATATAACGTCCAAGAAATTTGGGAAGTATATTATATAGCAAGTATCAAGTGGATCAAGCTTTCATACTTCTCTCTATTCTCTTGGCAAAATACTCTGTAGCTCTTAATTTCTGACCACACCAGTCTTCAATTCTATCTTGGGCCGTACAACTTAATTTGGTTTAGATACAACTTAATTATACCTATTATTAGTGATATATGGCCATTAATGATATTATATACCAGAGTAACAATATTTGTATTACTGGTGTACAATTTTTTTTACAAATTATATAGTAATATAGATTTAATACAAAAATTGTTATTAAAAAGAAATTTTAACACAATTGACAACTATGGACCATTTTAAAAATTACTATAGCAATCAACCAATTTAAAGAATCAACGTAGAAAAATTACTAAAAAAGAATATGACGTCATACAAGACTAATAGTGTATTAATTATATAGATTTTCTATTTTACACCAATGATACAAATTTTATTACTCTGGTATATGATTTTGTTGATAGTTGTACTTGTATTAGTTGTATATCACCGTTGCTAATATTATGTTAAAGTTAGCATTATCATTTTCTACGTATGCGTTAATATTTTCCATTTTAATATATATTATTAATAAATATTTCAAAATGTAATATCAATTGAAAATTCTATCTTCTAATGAAGTCAAATTCTAGTAATACAATTTTTATTCCACTTTATTAAAGAACAAAAATAAATTTGATCTCACAAACGCGTAGCCAATCCAGATGGGCCGGTCCGGTACCCTTAAAGTAGGGGCCTCTTTCGCCCGAAGTAACAGGATTCATCTTCAACCGTCGACTCAGTCTCCATCAAGATCAACGGTTCAGATTTCGCGTATTAGGGTTTCGAACATTCTGGAACTTCCACTCCCAGATCTCCGCTCTCCGCTCTCCAGTATAAATCCTCGCTTTCAGCACGCTTTCTTCCTCATTGTAAACCCTAATTACTTCAGACTTCAATCTCGTTAAATCTATCACACAGACGATAAACTTTGCGAAGAAAGATGGCCGGAAAGGGCGAAGGTCCGGCGATCGGAATTGATCTAGGAACAACATACTCCTGCGTCGGAGTCTGGCAGCATGACCGCGTGGAGATCATCGCGAACGACCAAGGGAACAGGACGACGCCGTCATATGTCGCATTCACTGACAGCGAGCGTCTCATCGGTGATGCCGCCAAGAATCAGGTCGCCATGAATCCTACCAACACTGTCTTCGGTAAGATTTCTCCTCTGTCGTTTTACCTGAGGATATTTACGTATGCGCTTGTTATTATCAGAATGTTTCTGTTATCTTCGTGTTTTCGTTATTCAGCTGATCTGCATCCATACATGATATACTCGGGATTTAATTTTTTCTTTGTTTTCTAGATCTAAAGCATCCTTTAGCCGTGATTCAATTTTTGATAGTGTTTTTAATGGATACAGATTTAGTTTGTCTTATGTAGAGGATATGATTTGTTTTATCTAAATGGTTGGAATTTCTATTCTTGTTACAGTTAAGAACTTTTGGATCAGTGATGTAAATTTCGTCATCTGATTACTTTATTTAGCTGAGACTCCATATTGAGCTGTGTAGTCCCCATAATTCATTATATATCCACGCACGAAGTATATATGTATGTTTATATGCTTGTCGATCATGTTCTTACTCGTCACTAATCAACAATTTGTAACAGTTGTTATCTTTCTTGAGGCTCATCATATGAAGCTAGGTGAATTTTATGCAAAACACAAATGTTTAGTCTTGGATTTTACAATACTTTTGCCTAATTTGCCAAGGATTTCTATGAAAAGTTTGCAATTTTCTTCTTTGAACAAAGTTCTAATGCCTTTTTGTTTTGGCATCAGAGGGTTTTAAGTATGTTATATGGGAGTAATGTCAATGTATCCCAATATCTTGTTCTTTGTTGCTACAATTTGGTTGATTTATTCCGATAATATTGCAGATGCGAAGAGATTGATTGGGAGAAGGTTCACTGATACAACTGTGCAGAATGACATCAAGTTGTGGCCCTTTAAGGTCATCTCTGGTCCTGGTGATAAGCCCATGATTGTTGTCAACTACAAGGGCGAAGAGAAGCAGTTTGCTGCCGAAGAAATCTCGTCTATGGTGCTCATCAAGATGAGGGAGATTGCTGAGGCTTACCTTGGCAACACAGTCAAGAATGCCGTTGTAACTGTTCCTGCTTACTTCAATGACTCTCAGCGTCAGGCAACAAAGGATGCTGGAGTCATTGCTGGTCTTAATGTTATGAGGATCATCAATGAACCCACGGCTGCTGCCATTGCTTACGGTTTGGACAAGAAGGCAACTAGTATTGGGGAGAAGAATGTGTTGATCTTTGATCTTGGTGGTGGTACCTTTGATGTCTCTCTCCTCACAATCGAGGAGGGTATTTTTGAGGTGAAGGCCACTGCTGGTGACACCCATCTTGGTGGTGAGGACTTTGACAACAGAATGGTCAACCACTTTGTTCAGGAATTCAAGAGAAAGAACAAGAAAGATATCACCGGAAACCCCAGAGCACTCAGGAGGCTGAGAACATCTTGTGAAAGGGCAAAGAGAACTCTTTCCTCCACTGCCCAGACCACAATTGAGATTGACTCTCTCTTTGAGGGTATTGATTTCTACTCCACCATCACCCGTGCCAGATTTGAGGAGCTGAACATGGACCTCTTCAGGAAGTGTATGGAACCCGTCGAGAAGTGTTTGAGAGATGCCAAGATGGACAAGAGCTCAGTCCACGATGTTGTCCTTGTCGGTGGATCCACCAGAATTCCCAAGGTTCAGCAATTGTTGCAAGATTTCTTCAATGGCAAGGAGCTCTGCAAGAGCATCAACCCTGACGAGGCTGTTGCCTATGGTGCTGCAGTCCAAGCTGCCATCTTGAGCGGAGAGGGTAATGAGAAGGTCCAAGACTTGCTTCTCTTGGATGTCACCCCACTCTCACTTGGTCTGGAAACTGCCGGAGGAGTCATGACAGTCTTGATCCCAAGGAACACCACCATCCCAACCAAGAAGGAACAAGTATTCTCCACCTACTCCGACAACCAGCCCGGTGTCTTGATCCAGGTCTATGAAGGTGAGAGGACTAGGACAAGGGACAACAACCTGCTCGGAAAGTTTGAGCTCTCCGGCATCCCTCCTGCCCCTAGGGGTGTCCCACAGATCACCGTCTGCTTTGACATCGATGCCAATGGCATCTTGAATGTCTCTGCGGAGGACAAGACCACAGGCCAGAAGAACAAGATCACCATCACGAACGACAAGGGAAGGCTCTCCAAGGAGGAGATTGAGAAGATGGTGCAGGAGGCTGAGAAGTACAAGTCGGAGGACGAGGAGCACAAGAAGAAGGTGGAGGCGAAGAACGCCCTTGAGAATTACTCTTACAACATGAGGAACACCATCAAGGACGACAAGATTGGGTCCAAGCTCTCCCCAGCCGACAAGAAGAAGATTGAGGATGCCATTGACGAGGCCATCCAGTGGCTCGAGGGGAACCAGCTTGCCGAGGCGGATGAGTTTGAGGACAAGATGAAGGAGCTGGAAGGCATCTGCAACCCCATCATTGCCAAGATGTACCAGGGTGCTGGCGGCGGCATGGGAGAGGGCATGGATGAAGATGGCCCTATTCCTTCCGGTGGCGGCGCTGGACCCAAGATTGAGGAGGTCGACTAAGTTTGTTGGTGTTCGCATGGTCTACTGTGTTTTTACATGCTCTTTCAATTCCTCTAGAACATTTGTGTTTTTATTAGTGACTCTGTTGTGTTTTTCAAGTTTTGTTATTTCTTGCGTTGGATTTTTTTCAAGGTTTTGTTCTTTTTTTTTTAAATCTGGATAATGTAGACAGATTTTGCGGGGTATTTATCAGTACTTTTGGATATTTTTTTTGTATGTGGTCTAAATGAATGCATTATGCAATTTTAGGATGAAAATCGTCGGTTTGAAAAACAGTACACAATTTTCAATTATTTTGTTATTGAAAACAGTCTAATTTTATTTTGTAAAAAATTCCTTCAACCTCATCATTCAACATATTGGAAGTCACTTGCAAGTGATAGAAAAATCCCATGGCTTTAAATTGTTTTAAACAAAGCGGAAAACAATTAACAACTCATAGTTACACTTTTAGGGAAAAAATGGGGAATTAACCCAAGGGTACATTAAGCTTTCACATACACATACATAATGTATTTTTGCATAGACATTATGTTTTGTGTGTCTGCATGATGAACTAATGGAGTATTGCATTTTGGTGTACCCTTAACATTGCTCAAAAAATGTTGAGGAGCATTGATGAAAGAATTAGAATATAACATCTATATTACCTTATTTATAATTGAAGAGAAACGAAAAATAGAATACATATATTTTGTGACAGAACATAAATTTTAAATGGTTACTAAAAAGTTAGAATAAAACCGTGTATTTTGGTATTCATAAAGTTACTCTTCAATTTGTTTTGACGTAAATTTTCAAATATTAAACATTCATATTATAAAATCTATTAAAATTTCAAATTAGAGGTTTCTTGAGGATAATGTATGATTACTTTGATGTACCCAATAGTGACCTTTTATATTAAATTCTAATTTTACAAACAAAATCTGTCTAATTTCACAAACAAGTTTTTTACTTACGTGAGATCCAGATTAGCCTTTGGTATACATCAATTTTTTCATGTGAAAAGGGTAATGCTTGACGCGCATACTTCACATCGAGGTCTTTACACTAATGACAAATGCACCGTATAGACATAAACACATTGTCTATAAATTATTTTAAAATAAAACTTGATCTATAATTTTTTGTAAAAAGGCAATATTTTGCAAACATGACAATATTTAAGAAATTGGATCGATGATTCAATTAAAAAGCTTACTGATTAGTGTCTCAACCTATTTGAATAGTTTAACTACCAAAAAAAATTACTAGTTCAACTAGTCTCAAATAATAGTGATAATATTTTTTAAATAAAAAAGAAATACATGTTACAATATCTATTTCTAATATCTACTATAAATATAATCATGTGTGAAACTCCATATTCAACATATGACATTTTAAGAAATATTTGCACTAAATAGCACTTAAACTGTTTTATTTCCTAAATAGCACTTAATAATGTCCATAATGTCCAGTGATGATAAATATTTGCTTGAATAATGACTAAAAGTGCTACGTTGAGAAGAAAAACACATGTAGTGCTATTTAGGGATAGTCATTATGTTTTAGTGTTATTTAAGTAAATTCTCCATATTTTAAATATACAATACATAATTTTTGCTTACATAATTTCAATCAAAATTTGAAAACAAAAATAAAAAATCTAGTTTTGCTTTTCTAGGAAACAAAATTAACAATATTAAAGTTGATTGAACAAAAAAAAAACGAAAATAAATGTTGAGAAAGATTTCTTGAACACTGAAAAATGTCTGTGACTTCCTCCCTGCTTAAACACTGAGCACAACCTGAAAATGTTGAGAAGGTTTCTTTTACGTGCTTCGCCGCAACTCCGTTCCTCGCTCTCCATTGCTTCGCCGCCTTCACTTCACCGTTCTTCTTCTCCATCTCGATCTTTCTCATCATCTCCGGAATCCACAGGCAGTAATTTCGTCGAACAGTTGGAGGATGCAATTGCCGATACTCCTCCGCCGTCGGCTAAAATCGCAATCGACCGCTCCGGCTTATGCAACCCTCCTGGTAATTGGGTTATCCGCTCACTTTCGATTTCATATTTGTTGTTTTTAATCGTACAAGTTCAGTCGCCGTTGTAAACTGCAGAGCATTCTCACGAGCCGTCGTCGGATTCTGAGCTGGTCAAGCATCTCAAAAGCATTATCAAGGTTTTAACATTATTTTCAATTTCCATTTCCGTGCATTGCAGCATCCATTTGGTAGTACTGATTTAGGGGGTTTTTGCCCGTGAAAAATGTTGAATTCTTGAAATGATATCTGAGGGTGAAATGCATTTCCGTTATGAATCAAATGACATTGAAACCCAAAACTCTGTCTTGTTTCCGATGTTAATACTTGTATCTGAGCATGTTGGGGTGGTTGAATTTTCAGTTCAGAGGAGGTCCGATCACAGTTGCAGAATACATGGAAGAGGTGTTGACGAACCCAAAGGCAGGGTTCTATATAAATCGCGATGTGTTTGGTGCAGAAGGCGATTTTATAACCTCCCCTGAAGTAAGCCAGATGTTTGGGGAGGTAATTCTTCTTCTCTTTTGTTGTATACTCTGTATTACGTACTCATTGCTACACTGCTTGTTGTGTGGGGGAAGCATTCTTGTAAAAGTTCTCCGATTAATCCCCTTCCCTATTTCACTTAGATTCATGCACAATCTCAACCAGTAGGTGCGCCAGGCGTCATTTCTCATCCTGGCGGCTGCCTTTAACTTTTACAATGTTGGGGAAAAACATACACCTTCTCTGATGCTGAATTCTTCTGATTACTTCATTTTTTTTCTAGATGATTGGTGTTTGGGCAATGTGTCTCTGGGAGCAAATGGGAAAACCAAGTAAAGTAAATTTGGTTGAGCTTGGACCGGGCAGAGGAACTCTCATGGCTGATCTTCTGCGGGTATAATGGACAAATCATATATGCACTCTAAGATAATACCTTTGGCATATGGGATCTTTTATTGCTGCATAGTGTAATCCCTCTACTTTGAGACAAAAACACAGACCAATATTGATGCTTAAACTACTCCAAACTGTGTCACTCTACCAAATTTACCTTCCATAATCATTCATCATTTACGAAGCACCTTTCTACATATCTTTTCATCTTTAATAAGGGCAAATATGAAAAAAAAAACATTAAGTGTTTCATTGTAGTTGTGGAATGGCTTATAATGAACACCACTAATTCCTTCTAAACTATGACTTATATCAAAGACCTGAGAGAATATTCAGTAAAAGTTATGAAAACCATACTTTGCAGGGTACATCAAAGTTTAAGAACTTCACAGAATCACTGCATGTACACCTGGTTGAATGTAGTCCAGCTCTGCAGAAGCTTCAATATTGTGCCTTGAAGTGTCAAAATAAGAATGATACTGCTGGAAATGTTGAGGAGCATATCACTAGCACACTAAAAGGAGCTCAAGTATCATGGCATGCTACATTGGAGCAGGTTCCAACAGGATGTAAGAAATTGCCAATTACTTCATTAAATTTAAAAACTCTCCATTACATTGATGAGGGCTGGTTCATTTATCATTGAGTCCATGTGCGAATATGACACGATTGGACCTTTGATAAACAATGAACAAATTATGCTTCAATACAACTTTAATATGGAATCTGATCTTTATTAAATTCAATATAGTAAAGATAATGCATCTTTAATTTTAAAAAAAACAATACACTCTTGAAAACAGCCTCTCTACTTTCAAGTAGGAGTAAACTCTATGTACACCCCCCAAACCCTACTCTCGTGGGATTCAATGAAAGCATATAGCTCTTTGTGCATGTTTTGGTGAAATTTGATCGTCAAGCTCACAACACTGGACATATGTATTTAGTGCAATAAATCTGGAAATTTGTCTTTCTACAATGGATGGCTTCTCTTGTGTCTCCCTGAACATATTTTTGCATGTCTCTTTGTACATTGATATATTTGTCTCTTTGTGTATTCGAAGCATCATACTGTAGAATTTTCTTTTCATTGTTCACGGTTATGATAGGTTTTCAAATTTTCTTTTTCTTTTATTCTTTTCAGCACCCACTATCATCATTGCGCATGAATTTTATGATGCCTTACCAGTGCATCAATTTCAGGTTTGTATTATCATCTTTGACTTTAAGGGTTGGTCAGTATAATCATCTGGCAAAAAGCATGTGCAGCATGTTCCAATTGCTTGAAAATGATAACTCTATTCTAAAACTTTAAAATAAGTCGACTTTCAAATTTTCACTTTGAGTGGATGTCCACATTTTGTATGCCATGGTGCACCGGAGTTGGACTCTATATTTCACCTTGGGCTAAAATCCACCATTGGTCCTTCAACTTTATCAGTTGTGCACGATTGGTCCTTCAAGTTCCAAAAGTCCATAAATAGTCCTTCAACTTTATGAGTTCTGCACCATTGGTCCTTCAAGTTTCAAAAGTCAATAAGTAGTCCTTCAGGTACACGTTAGCCCTCCAGATAAGTTCTTTTGACAGTAAATATTAAAAGTTAAACGAAATACTAGTTTCATATAATACGAGTAAATTCCACTAGGTACGGCTACTTCGTATTATATGGAGCTAGTATTCCATTTAGCTTTTAACATTTACTGTCAAAAGGACTTCATCTGGAGGGTTGACGAGTACTTGAAGGACTACTTATGCACTTTTAAAACTTGAAGGACCAATCATGCATAACTTATAAAGTTGAAGGACTATTTATGGACATTTAAAAATTGAAGGACCAATCGTGCACAATTGATAAAGTTGAAGCCCTTGAAGGACCAATGGTGGAGTTTAGCCTTCACCTTGTGTTTTAGCTTATAAATTTCCTTAAACAATACTCCATCCTGAGGAAAGAAGTGGGCCATGTTTCAAAACTACTCCCCCCCAAGGGACTCTTATTTCATTAAAAGATGTTAATTCTATTTGAATTCAATCTTTTTCCTCAAATGATGTGTTTTAGACATGTTATGTACTGTATTTTAAATTTAGTCAAGTTTTTTTTTAAATAAGTTGGATTAATGATTTACAAAAGTTGCAACTTGTACCTTACCAAGATTTTAAAGTTGCATCTAGATGAAATTACGAAACAAGATTTTTTTTGGCATAGAGGGAGTAGTTATAGTAGTCTCTCTCAGTTTATGTTATATTTCAGTTCACCATTTGATGTCCTTGGCATTACATCTTCATTCTTGAATGCGGTCATCAGAGCCTAGACTTGCTTATGTGATGCATTAGGACAAATTGTTTATATGAAAACACTTGATTTTAAGAAATGACTGGCCTGATTTTCTGTGTTCAGAGAGCATCTCATGGCTGGCGTGAGAAAATGATAGACGTTGCTGAGGATTCCAGGTAAATTGTAATGTTTCAGTTAGACTTCTACCACATTTTATAAAGTTTTGAATCCCTTTATGACCTTTCCTTAATTTGCCATTCTATTTGATAGGTTTCGTTTTGTACTATCTCCACAGCCTACCCCTTCAATTCTCTATCTCATGAAACGCTTGAAATGGGCTAACAATGAAGAAATTGCAAAGCTTCAACAGGTCGAGGTATGCCCGAAATCAATGGATCTGACTCAGACAATTGCTGATAGAATAGGTTCAGATGGTGGCGGAGCCCTTATAATTGATTATGGCATGAACAGTACAGTCTCAGACAGTCTTCAGGTATGTCAGCTGCACCCACCAACTAGTATTGAATTTTAGAACATTTAAGAAAATTAGAGTGCTAAAACTGTGTAGTCTAGGCTTTTCTATGCAAAACAAGTTATAACTTATAAGCTAGCAGCTGATGGCTGATTAGTTTCCTAGGAGCTTGTAGCTGATACTCCACTTGGCCTAAATTAATTGTTAGTTCAGGAATTCGATGTGTGACACACACACCCACCCAGGCACCCAACCACTCTGATCTTCCAAATTTGTACAGGTTAACTCTTCCTTGATCAAATGCTTTTATATCTTATCAAAAAATAAAATGCAACAACAACCCCAACAAAACCCCACAAAAAGTAGGGTGGTGTGTGTGGGCAGAAATTAGCCCTACTGAAGGTAGAGAGGCTGTTTCCAAGAGACCCCAGCTCAAGCAATGCATTGTCATTTCATTAAAATTGTTGGCAACACATATAAATATACAATAGCAAAACCCCAATAACAACGACAACGCTTCATACATTGTCTACACTAAACCAAAACGAATCAAATCATCCAATGTTTATTCCAGCAGAATCTCAAGAAGATTAGATCAGCGCTAGATTCAGAGACGAGAGGTGTGTGTTTTTTGGGTGGTGGGAGGAGAACATTTACATAAACATATCATAATGCTAAAGGAGAAAGCAAAGCAAGAATTCAAGAAACCTACGGATGAACTGCAACTCGTCTATTGGTCTATATAGGGATGCATTAAATGAAATGCATTATACGTTAAGTAGTCTCTCTGTTTCTATAGGGGTAACTGGGTAAGGTTGAGTACATCATGGACACCCAGTGCCCAACGGAGTCCGGATAATATTGCGTTTGTTTTTGTTGCTGTGGCATTAAACTTTAAAACTAAATAAGGGTAAATCTGTAATTTTCTAAGGCACCTTATTACGTGTGCTTTTTTCTATAGTGTCAATCGTTTTAGGACAATAACTTTATGACAGAGGAAACCATAGCTGAAAAACTAGCTGATATAAATATTACAGCAGTGTTTGGCTATAGTTGATATAGAAATACAAAAATGACACAAAAAGATATGCTTAAAATATGAAATGTTGAAAAAAAAGGAAATTATGAATGGTAAGCTCATGAAGCCTATTTTACTAAGCTGCTAAAAAGAAATGTATGAAATGAATCCAGCTTAACAAGCTACTTTTCCAACCAAAGAAACTGATTAAGTATTATGGCTTGTCTCACATAGCCTTATGTGTCACAAAGCTTTGTACACTACACAATATGCTTACCTCTGATTTCTAGAAGCTCTTTGCCATTTATATGCGCTACTAAGTGACGGTATTCTGAATTGACATGCAGGCTATCCGGAAACACAAGTTTGTGGACATACTGGATAACCCCGGAACAGCTGATCTAAGTGCTTATGTTGATTTTCCTGCAATCAAACATTCTGCTGAAGAGGCTTCTGGTACATTCCCTTTTGCCCATCTACATAACCTTTTTATTGAGCTAAAATGAATAAATGGCACCAATTAACTTTGTGTTTTGTTTCAAACAAATATATCCTTTCCCCACAATACACACGATTCAATTTGCCATGCTGACGTAGGTGTCACTTTAAGCGAGATGACATCAGCCTTGTTTGGGAACAACCTTTTCAACTAGCGTTTTAGATTGTTTTTTAATGTTGCATATTAACTTTGAAAATGTTAAATCTAAACCCTACATTTAAATAACTTTTCCAAAACGCTAAAACAAAATGAAGTTGTTGCCAAATGGGCACATCATCCGTTAGTTTCTCACAAGTAGGAGAGTAAAAAGAAGGATCAAAACACCATCTTGTTTCTCTGTGTTTTGAAATTAAGGTTGAGTTATAACTGCAGAAAATGTGTCGGTACACGGGCCGATCACTCAGTCTCAGCTCCTTGGATCTCTTGGAATAAACTTTCGAGTCGAAGCATTGATGGAGAAGTGTACGGATGAGCAGGCCGAATCCATAAGGACCGGATACTGGCGTCTGGTGGGAGATGGGGAAGCCCCATTTTGGGAAGGTCCTGAAGATCTGGTGCCCATTGGAATGGGAACTCGGTATTTAGCCACGGTGATAGTAAACAAGAAGCAAGGCGTTCCTATTCCATTTCAGTGAACACTTTTTCCTCTTAGGGTGTGTTTGGCTTGGGGAGAGGTTTTGTGTCACTTTGTGTGGTTTTGCTAGGGAAGGGAATTTAATTGTGTGTTTTTAAGTTAAAGAGAGATTGTAATCAATGGATGATAGCTAAATGGCCATTGAACCCTTATATGTTGATTTTTTTCATATGTAAGATTTACTCTTATCACACACCATATCTGACTTGTAGAATTGTGAACGAACTGAATAATTTTATTTCAAGTTGTGATTTATATTTGAATATGATTGATTTGAATATGAATATTTCAAATTACAAATTGAATTTGATATTCAAATGTTAAAAAAATGTGAATACGTTTACAAATTATTAAATATTCAATTCGCCTGTGTAACCTTACTAATTCATAAACTTTTTTGTAGCTAATACTGTTTCTTTATTGTACACTGCAACTTTTTTGTAACTAATTCATAAACTTTTTTGTACACGGCAACTTTCGATGTTGAGCCGGGGGTCTCTTTGGAAACAGCCTCTCTACTTTCGAGTAGGGGCAAGGTCTGCGTACACACACCCTCCCCAGACCCTACTCTTCATCACATTCTGACATTAAAAAAAGGTAGATACAACTAATCTGCGTACACACACCCTCAAATATTTAAAAAAAAATCCCTCAAACATATTGCTATATTTGTAGCTTAAACTCATAATAACAAAAGGTGCAAAGATGCCCCTATATAGTACAAAATCACATAATTTACATTTGCAACAAACACTAACCATGTTACCTTTGTTTACCTTCGCTGGTTCGAATAGATCAAAATGGTAGAAATGAAGTGTCTAAAAAACAGCCCGCGGTGTCTAGGAGCCTCCTTGTCTCCTTCGCTTTATCCTCTCGAGTGCGCCAAGATGACCGTCTGAGCCATCCCCGCCCTCATCTTTCTGGGGTTCGTCTCTCTTTCTGGCCAACCCACCAAACACAGCATCGGGCACTTCTTTTAGTGCAATCTCAACTTCCCCATCTCCCTCTTCTTCAGAAACACTTTCGTCGGGAAGTTCAATGTCCTCTTTGTTTGAAGTGTCGGCATTCTTTGGTGCACCATCAGAGCCAACAACGCCAGCACTTACGAACCCGACCACCCGACTCCCTCTATCTCTGGGTTGGGCAGCTTCGTTTGAGGTGGGGGCCGCTAGCAGCTGCTTTTCAATGGCAGCCATCTGGTCTTCATCCACTCCTGCCTGTTTCAGCACATCCTTTGCTTCCTCAAGTGTCTGCATCTGATCCTTCTGCATGAGGAGTTCAGGAAGAATGTGGTGTGTCTGCAAAAAAAAAAAAGTGATTAGGAACGTATCCACGTGGGAAAGTTAGTATGGCATATATTATCTGCAAAAGATTATGTCAAAAAAGAAAGAAGAAAGATTTTAGAAATCTGCTCTCCTGCCCGTTGCGGGTAGGCTTATCCTATTAAACAAGAGAGCTGACTTCATTTTTAAACCAGAAAGAATCAGCGGCAGTTCAGAATTAAGATGAGAAAACCATGTATGTTCCTTGAAAAATAAGGAAGAAAGAAACAAGAGTTTACCTGGCTATAGCTGGCAGAAATACTTCTCTTTACCCGAAGCATTTCGCGGAAGGTTTCCTCATTTCCATGTTGCACCTCAAAATCATTCCATTTATTCCAGAAGATGGGGTCGGACCTAGGATCAGCATAGTTAGATGCATACTTGTACAGCACACGAGCACGATCAATCTCACCCAGGCTCTTCTCAAGCTCAGCATACTTAAGGCACATAGTTTTGACATCCTTATCCGGAAGTCCTGAATTAATAGCTTGCTCATAGATCTCCCTTGTTTTGGGAACACCAAATATCTCAGCTGCACGGGCTATGTAAATTTCGTACATGCTTAGCTTCTCATTAGCTGGAACAGCTTTGGTTGCTTGATTATAAACCATCATGGCCCTCTTGGCTAGACCAAAGTCTTCCTCTAGTTTAGCGTATTGAAGAAACAATGGTTTAACTGCATCAGCAGGTGCCTATTGAAAGTTGTAAGGGTCATAGAATCAGCACCTTTACATTTCAGAAGCTGCTATTCCATTCCCCATGATTTGCACTTTCACCAAAATACCCTTTATAGCTCCCCACAATTGCAACATACTAAGGGTACTTGAGAGAAAGTGTAAATAAATAGGAGTAGCAATAGTAAAACAAAAAAAGCCGAATATAAATAATGTGCAACAACATTAAGCAAATGAAAAATGAAAACCCCATACCGAATACTCAGCATCTTTATGAAAATAAATAAATAACATACCACTTCAACAGCATGCTCAAATAATTCCCGAGCTCGTTCCAGTTTTGACTTGCCATATCTTCTGACAAACTTGGAAAGATATGTAGTCCATATGTCCTTTACATGTGGGTACTTGAAGATCTTTACACCTCTCTCATAAACCTTAAATGCATCCTCAAAGAATTTATGATCCTGGAGAAGAAATTAAGTATATTAAATATAGAATGTTAATCCCACACTTAAGGTCTGTTTGAAGATTACATTAGGTTCATCATCACCAGAAATGAGACATAGACATACCTCAAGAAGCATTGCATAATTGATAATTATTTGAGGCGTAGCAATCTTAAGATCCAAAATCCTTTCATACACAGCCTTAGTTGACTCTAATGTACCTAAGCTCTCTTCCAAATCCACATAGAATGTCCAGAGCCTAAGGGACTTATGAACTCTCATCTGTACCGGCTCATTTCCATCGGCAGCAACTGCAATATAAATATCAAATATCAACTGATAATTAGCCATCTTGAAGCCTTTCAGTTTTTTATTTTGGTAATGCACGCGCACATACACACACACAAACACACACACACACACACACCTGGTGCCACATAAAAACACATTTGAATTTTCACAACAACACAATATAATCCAAACTTCACGGGGTCTGGGAAGTTTAATGTGCCTTTTTTTAATTATGTTCATCATGTGCCTGAAACTAAAACATTGTCAATTGAACTCTACAAATATTTATCCTTATCATGAATTCTCGCAATATGGAATAGATGTTTCTATATTTCATATGCAGTTATAAATTATCTTCAATAAAAGGTGTGGATTTAGCAAAATGAGGAGTGGATTTAGAACCACCCTAACTTTCATAACAATGTTTGAAATGAATTTTGCATGGTAAATGCACAGTGCACACCATCTTTGGGAATATTAACCTACAATGCCCAACTCAAATGAAATCAACATTGACCAAGACCCAAGACAACTATAAGTTCTCTTACTTGGTGTTAGCCAAAACACCATGCCATCAAACCGTGTACAACAAAAGTTATGTTTGAATTGAACAAGACACTGAATTTTAAATCTACTGTGATTAATTTTTGGGTGGATTTAAATGCGACCATTAAATATAATTCTAGCATTTGAATATTTTAAAGCCAAACCTAAAGCCAATCAGGGAAAAAATTATTCATTGGAAATACTAGATTTACCTCTCCTTTTGACCTCAACGGATGGTTCTGCAGTAGCACGTCTCATTATATCAAGTGCTTGTTTAAAGTTTTTGTGTCGTAGTTCCATCTCAGCCCATTCACACCAGACAGCAGCAAGGTGATCGACAGCCTTGTAGTTGACCTGGACAGCCTTGTCAAATATCACCTGAGCATTTGCAACATCCTTGTGATTCTCATAGAGTTTTGCAAATCCAACCCACAGTGTGTGGGGCTTCCCAACAGCCTTCATCGGGTCTACTGTCCTCACTGCCTCTGTATAAGTCAGTATCTGCCTCGTGGGGTTCCCTTCAAAAAGCTTCACCCTTCTATGCCACTGCTCTATGTTGTGTGGGTTTTGCCTTAGAAGTACGCTATTAGCCAGCTCTGGTCTTCGGTCCATTAGGTACTCTAGTCTTGCCAACCTCAAGTCGACATCCTTATCATCATTCAACCAAAAATTGTTGAGTTTTTTCTCCAGTTTTGCAACATTCAATCGATCATCCTCCTCATCCTCCTCCTTCATCCCTTTCTCAATATTACCCTCATCATCATCATCATCCACTTCACTTTCGCTCATCTCTTCCATCTTTAACGCAAGCATACTCTCCTCGAACTTTGAATACACGTCGAAAATTACACTAAAATCTCTAACTGTCACTACAGTGGTCATCCCCTCCTCAAATATATCCCTTGCTTTCTCAACCAATTTTCTATGGATGTAGTAGTCTGCCAAGGACGTCCATAGCCTCCCAACCTCATCTGTGAATTTTCGAATCCCTCCCCTAATGATTGCATCCACATTCATTCCAGACACTTCTGTAGCATGCTGAGTCAACAAATCACAGAGATCCAACCATAGTCTATGCTTTGTCTTTCCCTTAATCGAATAGAACTGATCATCGTTCAATACTCCTGCCAACCTCTCTGAAGCCTCCTGCCAAAGCCCGGAATTCAGCAAGAACTCAATGAAATCCTCAATATGGGAGGGGTCATACTTTAAGTACCGTCTATAAACCCGGAGCGATGTCTCGATCGGAACCCCCTTCTGACTGACAAAATTTAAATAGAGCGCCCAAACCCGGTCATGTTGAGTCACCGGCAAAGCACACAGCGCACGATCAAAGGCGTGGCGAGCCCGGGTCAAATACTTCTGCTCTGTTAGGGTTTGCAAGTACATGATCCAGATGCGAGGCATCTTGTGCATACTCACTAGGGCACGCTCAAAGGTGTTGTTTAAGGTTTGGTACTGGGAGTGGGTGACAGGAAGATTACGAACCACCTCAAGGCGTTCGCGAAGATACGCTTGCCATAGCTTGTAACTGCCAGGGAGAGCTTTCAAAGCACGCTCATAGATGATGGAACGCTTCTTGAAAGGGGAGTCAGCTCGAGCCACCAAATAGCGCCACCATAACTTCAAGCTGAATGGGTTTCTGAGGAGCTCTTCCTCATATGGGAGGTCATTCTCTGATGGATACAGTTCTTTAGGAATAGCCATTCTTTAGAAGTTACAGTTGCAATGCACCTACCAAACACAAGAAATACTCATTAGGATCTGATCAAGTGAGAGAAGTGTGAACAGTCTGAACACTAACAGCTCAAATATGGGCTATATTGAAGTTATCATCTGAAATCTCAGCCAATCCCTATTTCTAAAGCCTAAATATCTAGAGTCTAATGGAATCCATAGTTATCATGGTGCCATAGCGAGGCGCGGCACTAGTGGACAGCCAGGATGCCCAGTCTACTAGAAGCCCACCTAGATGGTAATTTGGTGACAAGTACCCCATTGTAAACAAATTTACTATAAAATACAAGTAAATTATAATTCATAAAATGTAAAGCTCAAAGTCACCATAGTTTAATATCCATTTAAAACAAAATAAAGTCAAGAAAACTGTGGGAGAGAAAAGGCTCTTTGGACAGATTGTAATAAAATGCTAATATATTTTGAGTTGGTCCACACCAGTCAGTCAAGCATCTATTAAAATTTATAATTTTAACTTTAAAACAGAGACATAAAATGCTAATGATAATTACAAACAAAGCCTAACTAATAAGGATTAACATATCCTTAAAAAATAAGAACACACAATTTTTTTGAGTCATTTTTATCCTTTTTTAAAGTTTACATATAATATGGAGTAAAATATTACGGAGTACTTTCTTACGTATGCACTTTATGTGAATTTTTTCGTGTATTTAAAATTAGTTTGAAAATTTATTATTGCCTATTTTGATACAATATTTTCATACTTTTTTTTATATCAAAAGTAATATTTCACGAAAAACACAGGTTAATAAAGCATTCCAATGAAATAAACTAAAGGTCCGTTTGGTACATGGAATTAACAGAAATGGAACTGAATTGGGAGTTGAAATTCTATGGAGTTGATTTGGATGGAATTGAATTCTCCAATTCCAATTCATTTTTGGCACTGCCAATTCCAAATCCACATTTTTTGTGCTATCAAACAGCAGAATTGGAATTGTTTCACTAATTCCAATTCCATAGTTTGAATTCCGTGTACCAAATGAAACCTAAGAGAAAAGCTAATAATACAATTATCTGATAAATATTAACACCAAAGACCCCACAAAAGAACGAAGTGAACTACGAACCCTAAACAATGCAAATACTGAAATACTTAGCAATGACAAAACAAAGCAGCACAGGGAAAGATAAACCCTAAAATCCTATAAAATGCAATCAATAACAAAGCAAATACTCTGTCCTGAGCAATGAGCTTTCAAAATTTAAAGGCCTAATTACCTAAACGACTAAGAGATTACCTAGACCGATCAGATAGCATTCAAATACGAAAAGAAATATGGATTGCCGCCGATGGTCCTAGCAGCGCCGTCGCCTCCTGCCGTCCCCCGTCGTTCCGTCCGCTCCTCGCCTGCTCAGTTGCGGATCTCGCAAGAATATGTTGGGGCTTATGGGATTATTTGGGCCCTTTGGATTAGAGTTGGGACTATTATCATTTTTCTTTTAGTTATTTATTAGTTTAAAAACTATTGGGCCTCCATTTTTTGGGAATATGTATTGGGCATATTGTGTAGTCCCAACACCGGCCCTGTTAAAAATTACTGTAAACCTTTTTACACGCGCAAAATGTCTATTATCTATATAAAAACACAATCAAAATTGATCTCAAAATCTAACGTTGCAATTTCAATTTTGCATGACATCCGACGGTCCAATTTCAAGGTTGAAGTGTAATAGGTACCAAATCGAAATTTTCGTGAATGTTCATGAACTATTCTTGGAATTTACACCAAAAGTAATATTTCACGGGCCTTTGAAAATATATGTAACACTCCGTGTCAAATTTGATTTCAATAAACTTTCAGAAGCTTTTTTTTATTCAATATAAGCGTGTTTAGTGATTTTTAGAAATATGATATGATACGAGTTTTGAAATCTGAAATAAAATTATTTGGATAGATTTGAAATTTCAATTTAATTTATGATAGGTGGAGGTTGCCGATAACGGGGTGGTCGGTGGTGTTAGTGGTAATCGATGGCCGGGGTAGTCAATAATTAAAGGAGATATCAAACTCCAATATTAACAAATCTCCCAAATTCATGAAATATCAAAGTTCCTCATTTAGAACAAAAACCATCAAATTTACAAACAAAACACCGTAGTTGTTCAACATCGACATTGAAATCCGATGTCAAAAGAAGCCCCTTGAAGAAAAAAACAGTCAGGTCATCCGTGCATGAAAAACAAGAATAACATAACCCTTTTTTTTCCTTTCAGAAACTCAGCAATGTGACAGCAGTAGGTTCTCACACAAACCCATCACCACTTGGACTGGTGCACGATTACAGGCCACCGAATCGTTGAACTCTCCTACGGCGCAATTCCTCCAAGGCAATGTCATGAACCTCACTTGTCGGTGTGTGAAATGACGAGTCTTGGGATCGACCCGTCCCACACATCTCACAAGAACTTAAAAGCCCTGAATTGTCAAATGTACATGCTTGGCATCTCCATGTGTCAGATCTGTTTCCAGCCCACCTACCTCCAACAGCTCCCCGACCATGAACTCTTCGTCTGTAGGACCCTATGCCCCACAAGTACTTGAAAGGAAAACTCACTGCACCAACTAGGCCTCTGACCAGTTTGATCAGTGGATTGGAAGAACCGGAAAATGAACTCTTCAAGTGTAAATACCCAAGGCCAGCAAGTATTCCGCCAAGATGGCCAAGGAAAGAGACTCCGGGAACAAACATCTGGATGAGAATGAGTTCAGCCCAAGCAGCGTAACGGGTAGGTACCATTAGACCATTTACGTATGTGTAGGGCCCTGATTGTGCGTTGAGTATAACTTTCATTGCGAAGAGGACCCCAGAGAACCCCACGGCATATTCCCTGTAATAGGGAGTGTCATAGTCAAAGAACAATAAGAGCAATTTGGAGAGCAGAAGAGTAATGCCTTGGGACATGGGAACCAAAACGGCAATCATGGATGCGAATTCTGCAGTTCCCATTGATGTTTCCAATTGAATCCCTTTCCATAAAAGTGACAGCATATTGTACACCAAGTGAGATTCATTGATGTGGTAGAATGGAGAAAGGAGAAATCGCTTGAGATCCTTGTACTGCAAAAGGGGAGAAACCAAAACCACTGTCAGAATTGGAACGCCGATTGATCCTAGCAGCATATTCTTCCAAAATTAAATTATACCGGGAGTAACAAATATGAGCTACTTTTCTACTAAAGTCTGAAATTGTTTCGATTCCTTTTTTAAAAGAAATACTTATGCGGTTGATATCGTTCTTCAACGTAACAGATAAATCTCAACCATATAGTTTTCTCTTTCTTAATAGGTGTGCCAAGTCAAATGGCTAGATCAAATAGGGAGATAGGGAGTAGAATTTATCAGTATAGATAGGATAATAGCAATACCTATAGAGTTGGAATTGTATGCCAATGAGTCGCCAGGCTTGATGTAAGGACATGAAAACGGGCCTTTAATTCATTGAATTTTATTTTGTTTACCAAAAAAAATTGGAGGCCAGTATATACCAATAATCTTCCTCTTTTTTTGAAGTCTTCCACCAAGAATAATGTAAATGGGCCTTTAACTTATTTATTTTTATTTTGTTTACCAAAAAAATTGGAGGCAATTTAGAACATATGCATGGGTGTGAAATCATTTAGTTTCATCATGTTATTTTGGTACAAACAATTCTCTACAACACTAGATAGGTAGCTAGAGTTTGCAGGAAATAACACCACTTCAGTTTAACGAAAATCCGTAAAATCCCTATTCCAAAAAAGTACGGAGTAAAGACTACACAGTTGGCAAACATTTATTTTGTCACTATTTCTTAAAGGCACGCAAAATAGTTTATATCATTCATATTATAGCCAAGAGAGTGTGCACACAATAAGGGCAGAATGAGCTGCAACTGAATGAAGCATAAGGCATATCAATACCCACCACCCAATTTCAAGTTTCAAACTATCACTAGAAGTTATGCTAAGCCAGAAATGCAATTTGGACCATATCATTAGAATAATATATCTTGTTCTCAAATAGGATTTTGCTAGCTTTAGTCATATTTATGTGTGTATCCAACCCCTAGATTGATTTTCAAAACAAAAGCATTTATCTAGAGCCCTTGTACTTTTTATACTAAAACAGCGTTACGAAAGGTTTCTTCCTGAAGTACCAAAAAGTGTTATTACACGTAGATGGTGGATTGCCAAATTTCAATCCATGGACCTGATACAGGACAGGCTTTATTTCGGAGTAATTTAGGTTCAGAACATAGCAAATCCATAGAATTTGATGCAATTTGGAATTAGAGTTAAACTCATACACATTAGTAAATAAATTACTATGTATAAGACAATAAGAAGTGATGGGGATTACAAAGCACCAAATTCCAGCACATCTGTTAATCACCTTATGTATACCAGCAAAAACGACAATCATTAGTCTCTTGCTTGAATGATTCTATGATCCGATTTGAGTTTTATAGTCCTCATTAGACATGGAGTGTTGGAGAGGAGAGCGTACCTTGAGAACGAGGTGGGAATTGAACCACACCTCATCAATGTAAGGTATGATATGATCGAGAAATTCGGGCCTAAAGTAAACAATGGTGTTTGCCGCCATCAGAACAATTTATCTTGCACTCAAATAGGATTTTGCTAGCTTTAGTCATATTTATGTGTGTATCCAACCCCCAGATTTATTATCAAAACAGAAGCATTTATCTAGCTCTTGTACTTTTTATAATATACATACGAAAACAGCATTACGAAAGTATCTTCCTGAAGTACCAAAAAGGTGATATTAAAAGTATATGGTGGATTACCAAATTTAATCCTAGGACACTATCATTAATTCATAACCTTCCATTATTAATTATTCAAACATTCCATATGACCTGCACTATTCAGTATTTCCACCACTGCCATCCTCCATGACCACTATTTGACTGCATTGTACGCAGGATTTATTTGGTAGGGAATAAGTATGGGAGAAAGGAGCAGATAAAACTAGAATTCCTCTTGTTTGGTTAGGAGAATAATGGAAGGGGAAATGTTTTGCACCACTGAATCACTGATGCTTCTTCTTCAGATAGACATAAGAGACAAGTATGCATTCCTTTTATATTTCTACCCATTTCATCCGTGTTTCTATCGTGTAGAACAACACAAACAACCAGTCCTACTTCTCTAATATTTCTCCCTTCTCCGTCTCTTTCTCACCCAATTCCCTGAACCAAACATGCAATAAAAGTGAATTTCAGTGTGAAACTGTGAACTAGCTGATGTCCTTCCAGTGATAACTTCAAAATGGCACTACACAAATGAGCATTGATTCTCAATGGTATTACAGTTGGCTAAGTATCTGACCGCTGAAAATCTACCCCATGGCACCTAAACCTAACTAGTTTGGCATACAATGGACCTGATACCGAACAGGCTTTATCTCGGAATAATCTCAGTTCAGAACATAGCAAATCCATAGAATTGGATGCAACTCAGAATTAGAGTTAACCTAATGCACATTAGTAAATAAATTGCTACTCGCTATAAGATAATAAGAAGTGATGAGGATTATAAAGCACTTCTGTTAATCCTCTTATGTACCAGCAAAAACGACAATCATTAGTCGCTTTTTTTGAATGATTCTAGATCCGATTCCAGTTTTATTATAGTCCACAATTAACTTTGAGTGTTGGAGAGGAGGGCATACCTTGAGAACGAGGTGGGGATTGAACCACACCTCGTCAATGTAAGGGATGATATGATCGAGAAATTCGGGCCTCAAGTAAACGATGGTGTTCGCCGCCATGAGCCCCGCCGTGAGGGGCGGTTTCCTGTCGAGCCTGCAATACTCCGACACCGCGTGCAGCGCCAGCAAGGGAAGCATCCCGCGAGAGATCGAACGCCCCCTCTTTCTCCCTCCCCGATCCATCATCAACTAGCCAAATGCAAAACTAAACTCAAACCTGTCTTCTTCAACTTCCTGTGTATCTTCTGCGGATAACTTCGTAGTTCGTAAGATGAAATTCTCATTTCTTTCAATCGAAAAAAAGGGGAAGAGTATCTTGCAAGAACGGTCTAGAATCTTCTATCAAAATGCGGAGCACTTCATCTCCCGTCCCAGTCCAAAATTAGTACAGTACACCATAAAAATTACATATTTAAAAAACTACATCAAAACATCTATGAAATTAAAGGTTACATAACTATATAAATTTATCGTGTAACGAAAATAGACCAAAAAATAATTAAAATTTGACCATGTAAATAGTGAACAAAAAAATAATTTTTGAACGGAGAGAGTACTAAATTATTATATAAATTTAGTATCAATAGGTTAATTTTAAAATATAGTTTTAAAATATTACGGAGTATATTTTTATAATTTATATTTATACATAAAAATAGATATTAATAATTAAAGTGTTGCATTGAAAATTGGAGAAAGTATTGAAATATATGAGACGAGGAGAGTATTGAAAAGTACTTGAGATAAATAATTTTGAAGCAAATTAAGAGCTTATCCTCTTCAATTTATTTTTAATATTTTGTATTTATTAAAACAAAACCAAATCATATCAGATCAGAAATAAAATTTAAGAATAACTTCAACCAGACCAGTCGAAGAGTACATCCTCTAAAAAGGAAAGTAAGAGAGTTCTCCCTTTACTTGAGTGACAGTAAGAGCACTTGCAATGGAGATAAAAAAACCGCCATGTCGGGCTGATGCGGAACGCCGAGCGACGTCTCGCCATTGCAGGGCAAGCAGCGGAAGGCAAGCCGCGGCGCTAAGCCAGGCGTGAAACGCACCTAAAACGGCCAGCCGGCCGTCCATTGCAGCGGTATGCCGTGCGCCTAATTTTTTTAATTTTTCAATTCTATAAATTCAACACATCTTCCACTTCTATTTATCCACTCTAACCCCTCTCAATTCACTCTTTTTTTCAATTTATCTTCATCTTTAATTTCGTATTTCACTAAAAAATAGTTCTTCATCCAACGAATGATGAGTTCGTGGATATACTAGTTGAAGTGTACCATGAGTATTCGCCTTTCATCCAAGCAGGTGAATATGCTAACTGTGACGGCTACTCCTCCTGTTTTACGTAGGTGGTTGTACATTCGTTGGGACCGTGAGCAGACCGCTAGCCGTTTGTTTGAAGATTATTTTTCAAATGTTTCACATTTTATTGATGACCAGTTTCGTCGTCACTTCTGAATGCTTCATGTATTATTCGTTCGAATTACAAGGGCTCGCACCCGACGATCGTGCTCGAGGCTATGGTCGACCATGTGGATCTGGCATTTGTACTTCGTGGTCGTCGAATCGAGCAATAATTTGAACGTGTTGAATGGGTCCCCTTTATTCAACGATGCATGTGTTGAACGTGTGCCAGTAGTACAAATCACCGCCAATGGTCGCCAATATAACATGGGATATTATTTGGCAGATGAGATCTATCCACGTTGGCCATTGTTTGTGAAAATAATCACGTGTTCAACAAATTCAAAGAGGACATTGTTCACGCAGAAATAAGAGTCAGCACAAAAAGGTGTGAAACGACATTCAGAGTGCTCCAAGCGCGGTGGGCGATAGTGAAAGGCCTCGCACGCTTGTGGTGCCGATCTTCCTCTCGGACATCATGTTTGCATGTATTATACTGCATAACATGATAGTCGAATATGAGAAAGCCAACATCGCTCGTTTTACAGATGAGGGGGTTGCATCCAGTTCAAAGACATCCGTCATTCAAGGTCCAACGGCTCAAGGGTCACCTCCCGATTTACAAGATTTTGTAAATCGGCGTGCAAGTATGTGTGATGAACCAAGCTAAGTCATGCTACCCTCCAGGATGATTTGATCGAAGAAATTTGGAGGCGCAACGATACTTAATTCTAGCATTGATTTTTGTTGTACTTTTTAAAATTTTAATTCTATTTTGGTGTATTCATTTTTTATTTCGATGTTTTTAATAAATATTGTCATTGTTAGCATTTTTATTTTAATTATATTAATAAAAAAACCGGAATTGAAAATGATGAAAAACGTAAAAAAAATGGAGAGACTGATTTTTTAGGGCAATAACATTGTAGAATTTTAGAGCGGGGTTGAAAATTGGTAGAATGTTGATGTGGCAGACAATGGAGCGGGGCGAGATTCAATCCCATTGTGAATGCTCTAAGTTCACTCTCAAAGATTCACGACGAAGCACATCTAGATTTGATTCTCAATAGAAGAAATGAAGGCATTGACTCATTGTGCGTCATTGGATTCAAAAAGTATGAGCAAATTCTACTCGCCTTGTCCCAAAATTAATTTCTCACTTTGACTTGAGTTCATTTTTAACAAAGTGTAAAAATTACGTTGGCTTTCCATTTATGCCCTTGTTTTAGACACCAAGAAGCCAGTCATTTGTTTGATTCGGCCGACAACAATATTCATTGCAAAATTTGTTTGACAATGCTAAGTCCTAACCCACGCCTTTGACAATGCTAAGTCCTCTGAATCCTTTGCGGAGAGGATGAGCCATTCCTTTGAAGAAATATTACATCAAGGATTGGAGGTGAGAGATTCCAAATAACTAAACGGGCATTATTTATAAGAAAATGAGCATAATATACAAACATAAACATATAAAACTGATTGAAATGAACATTATTTAGAACCATAATGAGTATGTTGTCCAAAAAATTACTGGGGTACAAAAAAAATCATGGAGGTAAATGTAAAATATAATTATTTTCATTTCATTTGACATGGTTCGTATGCATATTTGCATATTGTTAGTTCACGTTTGTAAATGAAGTCACATGAATAATTTTATAATCTAACACGTCTCATCACCAACACGTAACATTTATTCTAACAAGACTCTAATAGAGTGCTAAGGAACTAAAAGCTTAAGCTTGTAGTTCAAGTCTCATGAATGGTTTTATACTCTAACAATGACAACTATAATACTCTGCACCTTTAGACTGAAGGATCCTATTTAAGTGCACAAACTCAAAATTGATGCCACAAGTACACACATTGCAAATGCTATAGATGCCAAAAAAGGGTAAATTTCTCAATAAAAAAATAAAAAAAAATGTATATTTATCCTTGGGTGTTTTCTAGCATCTAACTTTCAGTGTTGTCTTCGGTTTGAAGTAAATATAGGAATAAGACACACCTCAAATGGGCTCGTGAAGACCGACCATGTGGCCATCGACACACCTCACAGCAGCAACCTGACACATCCACCAAAACGCAATGAAATATGTCAGCTTTTGGCTTGGGTAGATTACATACGCCACGGCAACCAAGATATCAAAAGTTGAATGGCTCAATAGGGCCAACGTGCAAAATCCAAGGGGCTGAAAATGTGTTCTGTCACATATAGTAAGGGGAAGAGAAGCAATTAGTCCAGAACATACCTTCCCATGAATCTCATATTTGATGGGACCGTCCAACTCTGCACCTAGCGCTATCAGTTTCGTCACGGTACTGTTGATGTCACATACTGTAAAGGATAAAAGTGACGAATATCCCTTCTCCACAACATTATTGCTGTAAAATAAAGAAACTATTAGAGTGTTGCTCACTACTGGACTGTTGCTGCAGTTAAAAGGCATCGAAAAATCTGAAATAAAAACAGAAATAAATATATCAAGGCTTATAGAACTCACTTGATAATTATATAGGAGAAAAAAGGAACTACTTACATGCCTAAGAGGCTAAGACACGAGAGATCAAATGCGCCATAGCCCATTTCTCAACGTTTCGTTCTATTAACTTATTCTTAATTTTTAAAAGTAAATCACAAAAAAATAAACCAAGATGTTTGATGGTCACTGCTCCAAATTCCTACAAAGGACCATGGTCACGGTTAAACTTCAATTGCTACTTTTTTTGTAAAGTTTTGGACAGCAAATGCATCAAGGGTCTAATGGACATAGTGTCTCTGTGTTTTATTGGAGTAAGTTGCGTCCATCTTGACACCCCAAACCCAATGACATTAAGATTATACTGGGTTTGTTATTGTAGATCATGATGGCTGTCAAGAGTCGTGTACAGTAAGGAACTATATATATGGGAGGAGATAAAAGAAATAATCATTTTGACAGTTTGACTTTGAGTAAATAATGGATAATTTGAAAATTACACATTAAACTTCTCTTGATTCTTACATTCTATGAAATTTTGGGAAGTAAATGCAGCAATGCATCAGAGGTGCGGAGTATAATGGAACCGATCTCTATATTTTTTTACAAGGGTAAGATTGTGTATACAGTTCTTGACCCCAGCACCCAATGAAGTTGGGATAATACTGAGTTTGTTGTTTTTTTATATAAGAAAGAGAGAAATCCAAATAAGAGAGTTATCCAAAAGGATCCAAAGAGAGGGGAAAAACTCCATTAACTATTCACATGAACCTTGTCACATTAACATCCCTAATGTATACTCCGTATATAACCTTACCACTAATTGGGCCAAGCCTAACTATACAGACTATACCATTACAGATACTTGGATTTTAGTTCTGTTTCAAAAAGACATAGTCAATTGATTTTAACAGCAATCAATAAATATCAGTTCCAATTTTCAAGATATAGGGATACGGAAGCAGGATCCAGAAGTTCCTAAGCGGCCAGCTATCTGAAATGCACAATTTCTCGGTATATTAATAAAGCTAAAACCAACTAGCCAAGGCCAAAGAGCAATCTGTGTAATCTTCTATTTCAACTGTCAACAACAACAAATCCACTATGATCCCACAAATAGTAGGGTCTAGGAGGGTGTGTGTATGCAGACATTAGCCCTACTCGGAAGTAGAGAGAAGGTTTCCAACAGGCATTTGACTCAAATAACCTTCAGGTATCTTTCATCATTTTATAAAAGGAGCCCAACTAGATTTGTGCTTAGCTAGGCAGCTAGGCCATATTAAATTCTAAAAGTTCAAAATTGGACAGATTGCATAAAACCTTGTCCTTGAAACTTTTAACTTCAACCACAAAATTCAATTCCTCATTGCAAGGAGACAAACTATTAAAGGTCATTTGATTCAACTAGGAACGGGACTCAGGTACCCCAAACGTATACATCTGAAACCTACACGATAAAACGGATGAACTAGTGGACGTCGGAAACCTACATAGTCAACAGTGAGAAGACAGTAACTAAAGCTTCAATTTAAAGCGGCCATTCCCCCATTGAAGAACCAACCCCTAATTACTTTTAACAGTACAGACCAAACTCTTGGTTTTAACTTTCAATCTATCATGACTTATCAACCTCATTATTAATTCCAACCTGATGACTAAAATGAGAAGCTACAACAACACAAAGCAATACCAGACAGAGGAATATAAAGAAACATCCAACACTTTAACAATGCATAATCCACTATACCATTGTATAACGACAACAACAAGCCCGGTAAAACTCCACAACAGAATTTCATAATAGTATGGTCCGAAGGTCTGGGGAGGGTGTGTGTACGGATCAAGGCGGTATGCATGTATTACCCCTACAATGAAGTAGATAGGCTGTTTCCAAGAGACCCCAGCTCAAACACGGAGTCACATACAAAGTAAAAGTAAAAAGGTACTCCCTCCATTCCATATGAACTGTCCATTAACACTCTCTAGATACATTGAAAAATAAATGAATGTAGACATACTTTATGTCTATATTTATTCATTTTTCAATGTATCAAAAAAGTCATAATGGACAGTTATTATAGAATGGAGGGAATAATAAGCACACATACCGACACAAGCAACGAAATCCAATGCACATGAAGCACCGGAAGCACAAATGCACTAAGGTAATGAGACACGATCATAAACTACAAACTAAAGCCTAAAGTTCTACTCAACTACTCTAGTCCGAAACCCTGAGACCATCCTTCCTATGCAAGGCCTAATAGGTGAAATACTAAAGTCTAAAGCCATGAGTCTTGTCTAATAATCTCCCTTCCAACTCTTCCTAGGTCTACCGTTACCCCTTCTCAACTGTAAATTGTATCAGAATCATATTTCAACGCAGCAAGAGATGAAATATCTGGATTCAAGCAAGAATTCAGAATCACATTTCAAACGCAATAAAAGAGGAACTGCCAGAGGATTCAAGCACAGACAATAGTGAATCATTCAAATTGAGCTTCGTAAATGTTCGAAGAAATAGATCAACCTGGGGGATTGCATGAGAGCGAGCTTGAGAGGGCCGGATTCGAGCTCGGCCCAACGAAGAGTGCAGACATTGACGGTGAGACCCAACCCTTCGGAGTAGAACTTCGCAGCTTTAGGGACGTCCTTGTGTAGCTGCAGTATCCATCTGAATGAGGCCGCCATTTCCTTCTCCTCTCAGAGGTCCGACAAGCTCTACCTCGTCGGCTTCCACTGCCCAGCGGCCGTTTTTTGCCCGTTTCCATGGTTCAAAGGGGGTGAAATAGGAAAATTGAACAATCTGGTAGAAAAATATTTAGAAAATGACTCACACTTCTTACATTCTCTTAAATAATTCCTTCCAATCCTAAATTTTCCAGTTGTTATTACGATTTTTCGATAATTTATATTTGTTTGCATGATTTTATCAATCATTTGATAAGATAAAATATTTTTATCACATCTTGTTTTGTAAAACTTTTGATGAAGTTTTAAACAATGTAATTTTTACTTTTTTTTGTAAAATATTAATTTGTAAATAAAATAATTTTTACAAAGATAAAATTTTACACATTGTTGAGAACGGAAAGCCAATTGTTGGATTGAGGGAGTATTATATTTGGAGGACACATTCATCCATTTAGGTGTTCGGATTAAAATTCTTCTACTTTGGTCATATCAAAGCCAGAAATAGAGTTGGCAAAACGGTTGGTTAGATCGGGTTCGGGTTCGATCACCTTAAGTTTAGTTTACTTCGTGTTTGGGTAAGTCCGAGTTCAGATTGACAGCTATATGTTCAAGATTCAATGTCATCGGGTTCGGATCGAGCCAACGGGATATGACTTTTATTTAAAATTTGAAATTTTAAGTAATTTTTATGAACGATTATCAATATTATGAATAAAAAACTAAATATGCAAATAAATTTGAAAAAGTAAGATAATTATGCGATATCATAAAAATTTAGTATAAAAATGTAAATTTATACATTAAGAATGAGTAATAAACAAAGAAATATAATTAAAATCGTATTTCTATAACATTATATTACATATTAAAACATATAATTTTGAAAAATTCTCCTATAGCGAGTCGATCAGATTGGGTACAGGTTCGGTTGAATTTGACTCATTTTTAACGAGTAATTTCAAATTCAGTCAACTTCAGATTCGGTCAATAAAATCTTTGTTCAAAAGTCAAAACCCATTATTTTCGGGCATGGTCTTGGAAGACCTCTAACCATTCCTATACTGGGCCGTACTTGAGCTCAGCCCAAATCCTCCAAAAGTCTCCTTAATGAGCCTCCGCATTTGTTTTCAACTTATTTCTTCCATGGGCCAGATACCCCATCTCTTATGGTATCCACCAAACAGTAAAACGCAATCAATAATATTCACAATTTAAAAAAAAACATAAAATTTCAAAATCAAGAAATAGATTAACTGGTAAAAATAAGAATTTGGACCGATAATATTTTGCACATGTACGTCTCTGGTGTAAAGATTGAGAACCGCTGCTGTAATTCCAGTCCATTCCAATCCAAGACCAATGGTTTTTGGATCAGACTCATAAAACCAAAATTTAATTACTACTATTATTAATTTTCACTTTGGGTTTGTTTGGTATACAGAATTGACGGAATTGGAATTGAATTGGAATTGAAATTTCATTGAATTCAATTTCATAGAATTGAATTATACCAATTCCTATTCATTTTTTGCACTACTAATTCCAAATCTACATAATTATTGTGCTACCAAACATCAGAATTAGAATTGAATTTCTCAATTCCAATTTTATAATTTGAATTCCGTGTACCAAACGGGGCCTTTAAAAACATATATAGGTTGGGTGATTATAAATATTTCGCATAAGTTTGTATCTTTTGTTCTTTAATCTAGCCTTTTAAATGTAATGTGTACGAAGTATTATTTTATTCAATTTCATTACTTTTTTAATTGATTTTATTGATGTCATGTTTGGGGACATGGATTTGGATTTTAAATCCTGATTTGACTCAAATTTCATGTTTGGGAAACTTAAATTTTTTGAATTTGGTTTTGAGTCAAATTCTTCTCATTCATAACAAAGCTTAATTTGAAATCAATGCACCTCCTCTTGTCATTTGAAATTCAAGATTTCAAATTTTGGAATTAAAATGCATGAATTGAAATAAAATCCTAGTTGCCAAACACTACCTGATAGAATTTTGGATAGAGAAAAGATTACAGGATTGGGCAATAAGATACTTGGATCGAACCACATTAAAAAATCAAATCCAATTAATTATTTAACTTAACTCAAGAGGCTTATTATATACCGATGCATTTGTTCTTCAATTTTTGATGTGTGATACTCTTTAACAGTTACATACATTTAATTTAAAATCTCCATAAAAAAGTAGAACTATAGTTATAAAAAAATAAAGATATAATCTTAAGACTTAAATTTTTAAATACTTTGACATGGAAGTTATTTTTAGTAAAAACAAAATACTTTAATTTAAAGTATAACCTTATACTCCCTCCGTCCCAATTTAAATCGTCTGTTTTGACTTTTGGGCATATTTAAAGAAAATAAAAAATAGAGTTAATTTTTCGAAATTGACATTACTTTTTAGAAGGGGTGATGATGAATGAGAAGATAAGGTGAAGAAGAGTGACTTATTTTAGGGGTAGTTTAGGTATTTTATTTTTAAAAGTTTACGAAAACAACTAACAGGCAACTTATTTTGGGACGGAGAAAAAAGGCAAACAGGCAATTTAAAATGGGACGGAGGGAGTAGTATTTTTGAAATACGACAAACAACAAAATTGTAATTTTTTACTTATGATATTGTTGGTGAAGTAAAGCAAAATAATTCTCTAAACTGTCTGTTGTTCTTTAATTAATGTAGTAGTTAGTTAATCAATACAACTTTCGATGCTAAGCTGAAGGTCCATCTGAAAACAATCTTTTTACTTTCGGATAAGGGTAAGGTCTGCGTACACACATTCTCTCCAGACCCTACCTTTGTGGGATTCAATTGAGTTGTTGTTGTATGATATTGTTCATGAAAATACTTATAATAAATATGATTTTTCAAACATGCTAGATGGAAAGATAAAAATAAAAGTAGGATTTAGAAAAAGTTTAAATCAAATTTACGATGTCACAAATATACTTCCATATAAGCATGATTTCCATATAAGCATGATGTAATTTGATCATGTGAATAAAAATCTCATTCGGGATGTTTTGAAATAGATAGGATGGACCCCACAAGGGATGAAGGAGGGTTGTAAAAAGGGGTCGGGGTATGGAATATGGTGGGGACTCATTGAGAATGTTTGTCTGGTTAAAGAGCACCAAAGACTGCACTTTTTCCTTCAACGAACCATTTCCCCTTCTCATCATCATCATTATTATATTTCCATTCTCTTCCATGGTTCTCTTACACTAAAAATTATACTCCGTACTATATTTATACACCGTAGTTATACATAAATATCTTGATAGTTTATACCTACACAAGTATTGGTGCGTTAACAAAATTAGTTTTACACCAACATAAAATGTTAGTGCAAACCTGGAGTATACAAATGAGATGCAAAAATTTTGGGTAGAAATAAATTTATCCATGTAATGTATATTTGAGACAGAGTCAAGACAAATCCTCTACCTTTATATGCTAGCACCTATATAAGCTAAGCATGCCTATATATCTTATACTTTATTTATTTAACTTTGCAAATTAAAATATTATTTTCGTTTTTCGAATCAAACTAGACGAATTTTAAACTCCAATTAAATAAAACTATTAGTATATATCTTATTTAGAACTTTCATACTTTTTTATTTGTATTAACATGGGATACAAATTGAAATTAATTGATGGTTGAGGTTTGTCTAATAATTTGATTCGAAAAAATCAAACATGACGAATACATTGAAACGTAGGAAATACTCCTTGATTTATCGTGACTTACTCCTAGCTATATATAACTCTTGAGATGAATGTTCAACCTTTTTTTAAGACCAAAACAATATTGAAGTATTAAAAAAAACTAAAATGAGACTTTTATTTTTTATCCCCAGAATAGACTCTATATAGTGTCAATAATGTCAACATAAAATGCCAAAAGAATTGTGGGATGCCAATATATGGTGCCATTTTTTCACATTGCAATAATAATTTTATTTTGGTGATAAAAAACACTTCATTCATATTCTAGGATAAGATTTATGTTTGGCTCTTATTTTGGGTGGTTTCTTTGTTTATATATACTTTGTAAAACACAACAAACATTTACACCAAATACCAAGAATCCATATAAATATATACATTCTCGTACCAACATACAATGATCTCTAACCTCACGCAAATACATGCTCTATCCCAAAATATATATTTGTTTGTTTTTGACTTTTTACAGTCGAGATAGACCTATAGACCTATATTATAGCCTATGATTAAATAAAAACTGCATTATGTAGCGTTTAGTTGAAATAATATTTTGAAAATATCTTACAAGATAATTTAATAAAATCATTCCTGTTTCAACATCTAATATAAATTTTATTTAATTAATAGTCAAAATTTATAAATTTTAACTGCAAAAAATCAAAAGACAGAGATATTAACTATTAGCTAGAATTATTTACAAATTCATGCATGCATGGACGTACAAATGGTGCAATTGGTGTAAAAGAATGATTCTAAATAAGAGTAAAACATAGAGAAAGTATCAAGATAAGAGTTTTATATTTTTGTTTTCTAAATAGGAGTTCGCATTGTAGTGATATGACACTGACATTTTACCAATCACTTTTTGGTAATGAACATAGTCATTATTAGTAATATAATACATTTTAATTCAGTCTTATTTCGAAAATAAAAATATGAAACACACATTTTGATATATTTTTAATATTTTACTCTTATTTTGGTGTAATTTCCCATTGATGCATGGACAATTATATTGTTGCAGGTATCTTCTAAAACACTAACTCTTTATTAGATTTCTTCACATCATTAGACTATGTTTAAAATGAAATTTAAAAAAAAAACATATGACTTTTTTTTAAAATCAAATTTTTATACTATGCATTTATCTAGCCAAAATTAGAGATATAATGTTCAGACTATTGGAATTGGAATAGAAACACAAAAATTAAAATGAGAAAATTGAGAATGCATTTATAAGTATTTGAATGAAAGGAATAAACGCGACATAGTTAACAAATTGATTTCTAGTGACGAAAGGAAAAACGCGACATAGACACCAAGTGTCTGTGTGAAATGCAGACATATTTTAATAATTAAATTTTCTATTTGTAAATATTTTCCAAAAAAGTTTGTTTTATTTTTTGTACATGATTTTCGAAAATTTTGAAAATAATGACAAAAGATTGGACCTCACTCCCCCAACATACACTTAAAGATTAAGAAAGAGGAGACTAGCTACTCTACTACTCCCTTGTACCAAAGAGATCAGGTCAAAATGTGTGAGATCATAAATCTTAAAAAAGGTATATATATTCAATTATAATACTCCCTCCGTCTCGAAGTATTCGTCCAGTTTTGACTTTTGGAACTGTTCATCTAAGCACTTTGACTCATCATATTCTCTCAATGTGTAAGCCTAAATATAGTCATGTGTGATCTTGTTTGATTTGTCTTAACATATAGATTATTAATATATAATTTCTATAATTTTTTAATATACAAATTGCAAGATATATAAAATGGATTAAAGAAGTGTATTGGATGGTGTGTAAAAATGAAAGTGAACAAATAATTTGGGACGGAGGTAGTATACATTTTGTAAAATATAATTTTGCAATTCATTTCAAAATATAATTTTGGATCTTTTTAGGAAGTACTCCCTCCGTCCCCCATAGATCTTCCCATTAGCCCTTTTTATTTGTCCCACATAGATCTTCTCATTACCTTTTTTAATAATTAAAATACCACAACTACCCCCACTTACTTTATTTATTACACCTTTTTCACTTTATTTAATACACCCCACTCATTTTCATTAAGGGTATTTTGGTAAACTTTCACCTTTTTTCAACTCTCTTAAAAAACCGTGAAAAGTCAAATTGAGAACATCTTACATGGACGGAGGGAGTATATATTACTAGTCTAGTACATATATAGCCTGAGATAATCAAGTCTTGATGAACACCTAAAAAGCAGTAAAAAACAGAAATGGTGACCAAGACTTGAATATGTATGTATATAGATGCATGTATGTATAGGTCAGTGTGTATATACATTATAATGACACTCCCCACTATAAAGCCCTCACCTTTATTTTCTGTTTCAAATTTTTCTCATTCTCTCTTTGCTTTACTCTCTCTCTCCCTCTCTCAGCTCTATTGTGCCAAAAAAAAAAGAAAAGAAACCCTCTTCTATTTCTTTTGATTCTTCCCAAAGATTCACACCCCAAACTTATACAGCTTTACAAAAGAGAAGCCTAAGAAATTAAAGATCATTAAGAACTTCATCCATCCAATATATATATATATATATATATATATATATATATATATATATATATATATATATATATATAGAATTGTAACATGGTTTTTTCTTCAATCCAGGCTTATCTTGATCCCTCCAACTGGCAACCACAGGTATATATTTACTCGTAGTGTTCCAAAATTATGGTCCTATTTTGACTTTTTAAAATTTGTTCGTTTAACTATAACTTGTAGAAAATTTATATTCAGTCATAATCTAAACTTTATATAACTAAGTTTATTTTAAAATGCGGTTTTGATATATTGAATCGAGTGCCAAATTTTTGTAACATTTTTTATCTCTTTAGAATTATACACCGTAATTAATTTGTGGTCAAATTAGACTCCGAATGTCCTCACACTAGAACGAGAATCTTGAGATGAACAGAGAGTATATATAAGATACTTGATTTTTTTTAAATTCAATTATTTATCCTTGGAAATTTGTAATAGAAAGAATGAATGAAGAAGAAGAAATAAAGGATACAGAAGATATATCATGTTGCTTTTTACTTTTTATTTTCTTATATACAAATAATACGAGTATAATTTTCTTTAGTTTTCTTTACTTCGTCTTTTTTGTTTCTTTAATTATGCACCTCTCTTTTCCAGTAATTTAAATAGTGATGGTTGAATATACTTGTATTATATACGAGTATATTCGTACTTTTGGATTTTTAATTTAAAAACACTTTTTTTTGTTTGTTGTTGTAGCAATTAAATCATCATCATCATCATCTAGGCGAAAGTGGTACCATTCCAAACCCCCATCTACCCCTACCAACTCCGCCGGCGGCCGCCCAAGCGAATGCGGGCGGAGTTGGTGGAGGCGGGATCCGGCCAAATTCCATGGCCGAGCGGGCCCGGTTAGCAAATATCCAGATTCCCGACGCGGCCTTGAAGTGCCCGAGATGTGAGTCGACGAACACCAAGTTTTGCTACTTCAACAACTACAGCCTCTCCCAGCCGAGACATTTTTGCAAGACGTGCAAGCGGTACTGGACCCGAGGGGGCGCTCTGAGGAGCGTCCCCGTGGGGGGTGGGTGCAGAAGGAACAACAAAAGGAGCAGTAAAGGCGGCGGCGGAGGAAGTAGTAATAGTAGTTGCTCGAAGTCTACTACTACTACTACTTCCTCTGTCGGCAACGACCAACAGAGTAATATTTCTGCCGCTACCGCCGCCGTCGTCGCGCCTCAGATTCATCACCACCTACCCTTTGCTGCCGCCCAGCTCTCCGACCATCACCGCTACCCCGGAATCTCCCGCACTCCGGCGGATGCGGGCGAGAACATGATGATGACCCTCCACCTCGGAGGCGGCGGTGGCGGCGGCGGGGAGAATTACAATAATCTACTATCCGGAACTGGTCTCGGAGCCGCCGGAGGCATCGCGCCACTCTTGTCGTCAGCTGGCGGCATTCAGCAACCGCCACCGCAGTTCTCATTCTTCGACCCTCTCTACAACTTCCACCCAGCGGGATTCGAGTTGTCGCCGCCTTCCGGCTTCACGAGCGGCGCGGGCTTCGGGCCGCGGGTCCCGCCCTCGACGTTCGTCCAACCCGCTACTGCTGCGGTGCCCGTGAAGACGGAAGACGGCGACAACTGCTACCGCAACTACCACAACAACATGATGATGGTGAACAACAACTCTAACAACAACAATGTGGGAGTTGGATTGAACTCCATTGTTATCAACACTACTGGAAATAATGAGCAGTGGTGTAATTGGAGTGACATTAATTCTGCTAGTTTCAGTTCTTCTTCAACAAGCAACAATCACTTGTAAACCACACATATATTGATGGTGAGCTAGTGGCAATTTATCCATTATAACTTTCGGCGTACATTAAGAATCAAACGAATTTGGACATAACGTACGTCCATATTCTTTTGATTCTTAGTGTACGTAAAAAGTCTAGACAGTTATTTAAGAGCGAAAAAACATGTCTAATAGTTAGCGTTTTAGAACGTTTAATTAGTGTCGCATTTTGCCAATTAGCGCGGGCTAGCTATTAGGTGGCGACACTAATTAAAAATGGTTCATTTTTATTAATAGTGTTAATTAGCCTCAATTTAATGTTACTTGCGTTTATTTAATCCATATTTCTGACCATTGTTCGTGAAATACAGATGCGTTTGGACTAATATATATTGACGTAGTATATATATATTTGTATTTCTTTATTTATATAAATGAATTTTTTGTAACTTTCACTCCCTCCGTCTCTAATTTGATTATAATTTTTCTCTCCTCTCGATAAGTTTTGTTTGTTTACGCGATTTCATTAAGTATTTAATAAAATAAAATATTTTTGTCACCTCTTGTTTTGTAGAACGTTTCACGTAACTTTTTAATATGTAATTTTTATTTCTTATCGATATAACAATGAGAAATTTACCTAAATAGGACTAAAACATAATGACTTTTCCAATATAGGACCATATGTTTTTATTTCCTAATGTAGGACTTTTGGTCATTATCAAGTAGTCATTATTCAACTAAATGTCCATAATTACTGGACATTATTCCTTCCACTAGGTCATTATTAAGTCCTATTTAGGAAATAAAAAAGTTTAAATCCTGCATTAGGAAAGTCATTATGTTTTAGTCCTATTTAGTGCAAATTTCACTATAACAATTTGTAAATAAAATGATTTCAAAAAATGAGATATCTCTCCTCGTAAACCCCAATTTGTAATCAAATTAGGGAGGGATGGAGTATTTTATGTTAGGACACTATTGCCTTAAAAGATGGTCCCTAATAGGCAATGCCCACACATATCCGAACACACAAACTCTAAGGAATATACCAAAAATGTGAACAATTTTTGAAAATCAATTAATTACGGAGTAAAGTTACATACTCTGTATTTTTAACACTAATAACTCTAATATAATGTGATATTCGCTCATATATTCTCAAATCCTTATGTACGTAGAGTTATTACTTCCTATCATCGAATCTGTGACATTCTATATGAGAGAGTCACCATCTTGTCGCTAGACCATAAAGTCTTTAACAATAAAAGCTACATATTACTATATTAGTAACAAAATGATGAATATCTTCCCTGACTTGAGTGGTAGGAAGCACATTTTTTTGGTCAAATAGTGAGACTCTTTGATAAATTGTAACATTGTCTACGTAATAAGCATGCATCATGCAATTTTTTTTATTGGATGAATCGATTATAATTGGGGAATAAGGGAAAATGTAGATATAATACTCCTTCCGTCCTTAAATATTTGCCACATTTGTATTCCCGTCTTTTCCGAGATAAAATATCAAGTTTTTTCAATTCATTTTATTTACATATTGGTATAAAAATAAAAAATAAAATTTACATATAAAAAAATTACATGAAAAATTCTTTGAAATAAGATGTGTCAATAATATTTTATTTTATAAAATAACCCATGAAAACATAGAAATAAACAAAAATCCCGCGACTGCTGAAAAATCAAATGTTGTAAATATTTTGGAACGGAGGGAGTATTAAAAGTGTGGAGATGAGAAGGACGTACTTTAACAAGAATTGTGTGGGTTTTTGAACCCATTGTTGGGCAAGAAGAATCTAGCAAGGCAGCAAAGACCAAATTTTGAGTGAGTCAAAAAGATTATGTTATGGCATTCATCAAAGAAGAATCAAAAACACATTCTGAGATTACAGACTGCAGGTAGCTAGGAACCAAAAGCAAAGGCAACCTAGCTGGCTAGCTAGGGACAGTGATGGGCACTAATTCAAAGAGAGGTCCAACACCATAGGATCTCCAAAATTGTAGGGCCCTATGTCCTATAATTGTGGGTCCATCTCATGCATCATCCTGCGAGACGGGTGTCCACGTTCATCAGTACGGTACGTCGGATGTTACTGTGCTTGAGAAGTGCCACTGTTTAAAAAAAATAAATTCTTGCGTGGAACTAAAGCCCATATTGTATATGGTGAAACTTCATATATCCTAGACGATAAACATTTCTTAAGTATTAAGATAAACATTTGTCGAAAATTAAAAAAATAAAGAAACTTATCGTCTGAGAAGGTCGATGTATGTATACCTTAATTAAGTCCATCATATATAGAATCTCTCTTCAAAAAGTTAAATGAGATTTTAATTTTGGAACTAAAGGAGTATAACATATCGTACTTTCTTTCTTCTTTGTTTGACTTTAACGTATTTCTGAAAGAAATACTACTCTGTAAAAGATAAAAGTCTTGGAAGGAACAAAAAGAAAAAGAGTATACTCATTTTTTAGGTCCATGGTGTACCTACCACCTAGAGATGAAGCAAATAAACATTTGCTTAATGTTGAGAAAAATATTTTTATTTTTATTTTAAAAAAAATTAGAAAAAATTATTTTTTTTGTGGGAATTGAAGGTCCATAATTTTTTTATGGACTTTAGGTGCAGCAAATAAACACACTTTTTTACATGACATAAAATTAATTCATTTAATCCAACATTGACCAATGGGTTCTCTTGGAGTCTTTAGGACAAGCCAATCACATATACTTCCAACATTGTTCTCGTTAAATGAGAATATAGAATAAGTCATTTTGTTGAATATTTTAATCCATTATTATAAGTATGATTTTGTTATTATTGGAATGTCTCTATGGATCATGATTAATTTCTAGTGGAAAAAAGGTAAGGGTTTCTTCAAAAAGAAGTTTCTTCTATAAAATTAATTAAACCTAAGTGTGGGAATACAATTCAAATTCAAAAAGGAAATATTTGGTCAAGATCAGTACAACACTCCTGTTAGCTGTTACATCATGCATGGATAAACCCAAAAAATAAAAGAAAAGAAAAGAAAAATAGTGGTATCTTAATTCTTACAATCCTTATTTACAAAAACTTCTTTCTATAACTAAGGCCTTTTTTATCATAAATTTTTTTATGTTTTGAAATTATAATTTAATGTAAGTTGTACTTTCTATTTTATAGACCACTTTGTAAATAAAATTATTTTAAAATACATAAAATTTTGCATGTTCGAAAGTGGTTGATTTTTTGGGAACAAAAGGAGTACTCTCTCCGTTTTCAAAAAAAATTTCTAATTTGACCTAGTGTAAATATAATGAAGTGTTAATTTGTAGTTGATTTTCAATTTTGCCCTTGATGTAATCATGATAGGTAAAAATAAGATGTGATGAATAGATTATTAGAGAAAAAGTATGATGTAATAGTTAGGGTATGAAAAAATAAGAGTAAAAGTAGTTTTTTTAATAGAAACTAGAATGTTTTATTAGAAGTGAAAAAATGAAAGAGAAAATATTTTTAAAATGGAGGGAGTATTTGTTTTGAGAAAATAAACAACAAATACTCCGTAGTATTCTCTAGTTTAGGCAACCCTAATAAATACTCCGTATATTGGAAGTATTCTCAAAAAATTAATTTATGTTATTTGTAGAATACGTGACTATTCAAATAAAAATAAAAATGTGTAATGCTTGCATGTTAAATTATACTACCTTTCCCTAAGAACACTTCATGTTTATTATTTACAGAATTAAATTGTCATATATATCACCACTTATTTGTGGAATTCTTTCATATAGTTTATTAATATGTAAATTTTATTTTTTAATTTTCTTAATAAATTTCAAATAATCAAAATAAATTTATTCAAAAATCGTAGACCACAATATTTCAATTAAATACCTCCAGTGTAGTATTTGGTGCAAGCATGAGATATGCATGAGTTTCGCCATATCTCAATGTGAGAACTCATTTGTGAGTGTTCTATTATGCCTTAGAGGCTGTTTGGCAACTTCTGAATCGGTAAGTGCTGAACCAGTAAGAGGTCTGAACCATTAAGTGCTGAACCAGTAAGAGGTCTGAACCATTAAGAGCTAGTATATTGCTTAACTATTCAGAGGCAAATGTTTGATCAATTCAGATAAGATGTCTTAACCATTCAGACTCTATATAATACTTAACCATTCAGAGGCAAATCTCTTAACCATTCAGACATCTGAACCATTAAAAGGCTGAAACAAACAGTTTGAACCATTAAGTGCTGAAACATTCAGACATCTGAACCATTAAGAGGCTGAAACAAATAGCCCCTTATTCTTCTTTTTTTAGGATTTTTTAAATTAAAAAAGAGATTCACGATTGGAATGTGCACCGAAAGGCCTTATTGTAGTGTTTGGGAATCAGAAATCCTTTGAAATCTTATATAGTTATATCTCAATTTCAATTTTTAAAATCTCATAATTTTAAATTCCAAATATTGTTTGGAAAATTTCATTTCTAGAATTTGAATTTTGATTTTGACAAAAAACAAAAACGAAAGTCGGTTGATATGTATGGAATTGTTGTGGCATAAAGGGAGATCACTCTTTAATTACAAGTTGTAAATTTAAAAAAAGTTGAGCTTGAATTTATAAATGACATGAGGAGAGATGTGAATTTATAATTGACCTAATTTTGAATTAGAAGAACTTGGTCCATATTCAAATCCATATTCTTTGAATTCCCAAACAAGTAGTTTAGACTTTAGATCAACTCTAGATTTAAAATCGAGATTTAAGTTTCGTAACAGACCATGTAAGAATTTTCCCCACTATAATTAAGATATCAAATTGCTTTCAACTTATGGCTGGGGGGGGATGATTATTCAACTAATTATTACGGAGTACTTTTTCCAAACCCTAAAACTCCATAGAGAGGGTAAAAACGCTCAAATTCACTCAAACGAAAATTGATCAGAAAAACTTACCCAAATAGCCGTATGTTGTTTTGAAAGGGCATGCATCTTCTCTCTTTATGCATCGTCTACTTAAACAGCCAAATAGTTTATAATCAGATGCTCAAAAGAATTAGAATTAAGGACAACAATTTTAATTCTATTTTTTGGTAATACTAAATTATGTGGATTTAAAATGGTACTGTCAAAAAAGAATTAAAATTGGAAAATTCAATTCTATCCGAATCAATTCCATAGAATTTCAACTACCAATTCAATTCAAATTTTGTCAATTCTGTGTACCAAACGAGGCCTAAGGCCCCGTTGGTACATGGAATTCAAACTATGGAATTAGAATTGAGGGCTTCAATTCCAATTCTGGTGTTTGGTAGCACAAAAATTATGTGAATTTGGAATTGTTAGTGCAAAAAATGAATTAGAATTCAATTCTAGGGAATTGAATCTCATAGAATCTCAATTCCAATTCAATTCTAATTCTGTATACCAAACGGACCCTAAAAGTATTTGAGTAATTTTCTCTCAACACAATGGATGTTTGGAGTCATATATCTCATATGAGTGGATAGCTAGAAAATTGGGAGCAAATTGTTGCACACCAGAAGGAAACGAAATAAAATATCAAAATATAGAATTCAACTCAACTGCATTAGTATGAGACCAAAAAGAATTAAAAGGGGAGACAATGGCCAAAAATAAGTTCATGAATACAAAATTAGAGTAAGATATTGTAGTCAAAACATGGAACAAGTGCCATAATAAAAGTACTTATCTCCATAATGTAGCTTTAAATAAGGGGCATTGTTTGCTAAAATATAAGGATAATTAGGGGGAAAATGGAGGAACAAATGCCATAGTAGGATTTTCTTGGTTTTCAAAGACAAGCTTCATTTATGTTTATGGTTTCACTAACACTATGTTTGGTTTAAATAATTTGAAAGAGAAAAGAAAAAGTAGAAGATTATTTTTTCATTTGGTTAGAAACGTAAAAAAGAGAAAACAAAATGTACTAAAAGGATAGAAAATCAAGTTCTTCCTATTTTACTCGGGATAATAAGAGAAAATTATTATTTTTATTTTCCTTTCAAATTCCTTGAACCAACAACCATAGTGTAAAAGATGTAAGCATTGTCCTACTATCTAACATTATACACACTATTGAAATGCAAATCAAGCCCTATGGTTGGTGTGGTCGACCTAAACAAAAACTCTTGGGTGAGCATCACATATGCACATAACAAGAACACATGCATAAGCAAATGGAAAAGTAAGGATAAAGAAAAGCAAACAAAACAAATTGATAATAAGTTTGATCGAACATCTGTTTTACGCGTGTGTCAGGGGGAGTATATATATTCCAGATGTACTTCGAGCACGACACACTATCGTTTTTGGGTATGGGATTACTCGAATTGGAAAGACCGTCAACTACTATTGTCATACACCAACCCAGAAAAACATGACCATTATATACTTCATCATTTACTACCACATTCATGAATTTATATGCCCAAATTAAATTTATCCTAGCAGTGATAAATGAAGCATATAGGGAAATTATATGCAAATGTGGAGTATAGATCATATAAAATATAAAATCACAATCACAAAAACCCTCCAAAAAGGGCAGCAAATGAAGTGTGTGCTGACCTCATATGGGCATAGCATTCATCGCCGGTTCCGAAGTGGCTTAAGCAGGACCAGCAAACGTGCCTCCCGCACTTGCACGAGATATGGTCGCAACCCTCCACCTTTTCAATAATGAACCCGCACCCCGGGCAGGCTTTCACATTTGCCCTGTCCCCGCACCACTGCTTAAGAGAGGAATAATCCGGGTCATCTTTGAACTCACGGTACTTCTCGCACGACAGGAAGGGATGATACTCCAGGTGGCATTGCGTGCATGTCTCCACAAAGCATGCTCCACATACAAACAGTGAATCAGCAGAAGAAGAAGAAGAAGAAGAAGAAGAAGTGGAAGAAGAAGAAGGGCCAGTAATGGCGGCTGCATAGATTGAAGGACAGTCAGGTGATGGGCAGAACCTGTAGGTGCCACCACTACCTGCGACATATGCATCCAAGGAAGCCTTAACGAGTTCATCATATTTCCCCCCCCTGGGAGAAGATAGTAATGACCTGAAATCAGAGAGCAAGATAGGAGATCCACAACCTTCTTTGGAACACCGTAATGGGAAACTGTCACGAGTTCTTATGGCAGAGTCAATTTGCTCGCTCAAACATGAACGGCAGAACTGGTGACAACAGTCTTCGAGCATGTAAGGGTCCTCTAGTTCACAAAAGCAAATGGGACATGAGGAATAATCATCGGTTTCTTCATCGTTCTTGGGACTTGTCTGGGCAAGACTGTGAATCATCTCCTCAACTCTTTGTTTTGATTCTATTGTACCTATGATAGATATACTGTGACGTCTTGTATTTAGGGACAGCCCTGCCTCGGGCACCTTCTGCTTGAGCCCGCCAAGGTCTGCCCCGAAATGCTGAACGACTCTCTTCATCATATCGGGTGGTAAAATCCCACCGCGAAGTTGAATCTCAAGCTGATTGTTTTGGTGCAAGGCGAGGAGGGCTTTGACAAGGCTTTCTTCTGCACTTTGGATGTTTTCCTGAGAGCCATAGACTCTTAGGATCATTCTATGCTTATCAAAGATAATATGGGTTCCTGTCTCTCGTTGAATGGATTCCATTAGCAGAACTCCTTTTCTTGAAAAGAGAATCTGAAGGATGGGAGGAGTGATGCTGGGATGATGAATGACTGTCCCTTCCATCAGCTGCTGCAGAGGTTTTCTCAACTCTGCCACTGTCTTCATAGTACCAGCCGTTATCTTTACTCGATAAGAACAAAGTTTGCTTGCTTCATTGGAGATAGCCTCTAGGTTACATTCTACACCTGTAAAAGAATTAAAGAAAGAAATCTTAGCCCAGTCCCCCGTGGTCAGGAACCACATACTTAACATCATAAAAAGGGTTTTTGTGTTTTTTACCTTGTTAGAATTCAGGGACGAGTTGGGGTCACACTCGAACAAGATGTAAGACACTAGGTCAAAACCACATTTAAAGATCAAATTCAATCTATTACCTAGTTCAAGTAATAATTTATTAGGATATAATGCATTTTAAGTATTCGGGTATGGAGCATGGAATGAATGTATCCACATATCATCATGACGACTCATTTCATGTGACAAATTCAGCTACTCATATTATATACTCCCTCCACCCCGTAAAGATGTTCATATTTTGACTCCGTAGAGTTCAAGAAAAGTGAAAAGTGGGTGGTTAGAATTTGGAAGAAATATTGTCAACCACTTGTTCATTTTTTTAAGGGAAATCGTAAAAGTGTGAACTTTTTTTGGGACAATCCAATAGAGAAAGTGTCAAATTCTTTGTGGGAAAGAGGAAGTATGGTGTATTATCAGATTAACTGTGAAAACCCAGAGCACCAAAACATTCCCATTTCTGCTGCCTCAAGAAGTATATAGTGTGAAAACTTGCAAATGTCATGATGATTCACTTCATGTTAACTAGTTTATGCCCAATATTGGTATAATATCACGTTAAGTCGTTAACCATGAAGGCCAAGAGAAAGAAAGAAAATAGCTTCTGCTGCACTTTAAAATATGGAGTATACGTATACAGTTTGCAACTTTGCTAATGAAAACCAGAATACCTTTCTCTTGCCGAAGACTTGCAAGCAAAGAATCAAGCTGATTCCTGATAACAGGATAGACATGTGCTGGACAAGACACGGAGCTATGAAACAATTGCTGACAATGAATTTTCTGCCATGAGAGACAACCGGGTAAAACTTTCCTGTCAATTTGCTCCAGGGCTCTAGCTGCATCCAAATGCAAATCTCTATCAAAAGTAATTGTGGCTCTCATTAAATTGTCTTTTGGGCTTGGTTTGAGCACGTGGACACGAACACCATCACCCTGTGAGTTCCTTCCAGGCATAAAGGGAGAAATTGCTTGTATAATTGCTGCTCCACAATCTGCATGAGGAAGACTGTCTACTGCATCGCCTCTCACCACAAAAAACTCTTTAATTTGCAAGTTTGTCGAGCCGTGTAGCACCTGAGATATATCATCTTCAAAAAGATTCACATCAAGCCCTGTGATAACAACACTGCCTGCAGACTTTGTGCCTGCTTTACACCGAACTAGCCTGCCACCAAGTACTACTGTGGAGAGGTGTGAAACCATTAAAGCAACATCATTTGGATCACACTTCACAATTGCAACCCCTTTGCTGCACCGACGAGGCCATGATATTTTGGCTTTGATAGAAGAAGATGATGATGATGACGCCTTTGTGTGAGAATTGCCATCATTTGTATTTTTAGAAGGAACTACTTTAAAAATCCCACCGTTGAACTCAGACTGATCTAACTCAACGGCCTTCGTAGCAGCCTCAGGTGTGGAAAATGTCACCTTTCCCCACTTGTCCTCTTTATCTAAATACTTGCTAATGCCGCAAATATGGCCAAGGGTATATCCCTCCAGAAATTCCATGAGCTCTCTTTCATCAAGGGCATTGATGTTTGAATGGAATATGTCAACAGACAAATATCTCTTCTTCAGCTCCAGGTGTTTTATCTCAGCACCGGACCCAAAGAGAGCAAATGAAGGTAGGACTGTCGGACCTGCATTATATAAAGGCTGTTCCGAGCACTCATTCCGCAACAACTTCTTTTCATGGTCCAAAGCTCCCTGTACTAAACTACACACTTTCTCCATGTCTTGTAAAGATGCGTACAGGAGCAACTCATTATGATCAAAATTGACCTCCACAACTATACGCTCATCCCCACATGATTCTCTAATGTTTGAAAGAAGTAGGCATAAATTACGATTCGATTTTCCATAGAACCTTTTCAACAGAGCATTGCCGAACCCCGTCAATTTCCTCTTCTGCAGTTGTCGGTGGTACATGTTTAAGAAATCAAATGCTGGGGGAGGAGAAAGGGTTGAGAAATGTTCAAAATCACATTCAGTGACACAAACCAGATAATCTTTGGATCCTGAAATTATTTCCCGAAAAACCACCCAAGCTGGCCTCTGACCAAAGTTAAGCAAAGAACAAGAAGGATGCAGTTGTGCATGTTTCCTTGTTAATGCCACTTCATACCCAAGTTGTTCATAGCCTGAGAACATTGCCACATTTTCGGGCAGAGAAGAGAGTATTGTGTTTTTCAAGTTATCATCATGCTCAGTATACATCGAGGGATTCCAATGCCAATCACTTGACACAATGATATTCATTTGATTTTTCAAGCAAGCCTCTAGCTCTTTTACAGTGTCATGGCATCTTCTCATGGTCTTCGCATTGATACTATTCTCCCAACACCACTGGTTTTTCTTTCCGTGGGGTACTGTCTCCCACTCCTTATAAACTGCAAGCAATGTGAAGAGATCACCCTTGGGATGGCAAAATTGCACCTTAAGACAATCAGATTTCAGCTTATCTTCCACAGTACCAACTCTACAAAATATGCTACTGGAATTTGTCATTACTGCAGCAAGAACAAGACCCTCCTTACCCAATCGCTGGAGCAAACACTGTAGAATTATTTTCCCCAATACAGGCTCAACACCCAATTTGACCATCTTGCTGCCGTCGGCAGTTAATTCAAAAATGTCATTTCTCACTGCTATAGCTCCTAGCTGAACAAGATTTCTGAGTGCCATGTCTATAGCTCTAGAACTAGGTGCATTGACGAAGTCAAAATCCTGCACATCCTTAATTCCCAAAGCAACAATTCTGAGAACTGCCATGCCAAGATGGACCTTACGGATTTCAGGTTCTTGATGAGGCAGCATTGACTGAAAATCATTTTCATAGTAGAGTCTGTAACATGTACCAGGTTCAGTCCTCCCAGCACGACCCGCCCGTTGATTAGCAGAGCTCTGGCTGATCCTGCAAACCTTGAGCACATTCATTCCAGTAGAAGGTTCGTACACACTCTCTTTTACCACTCCAGAATCAACCACAAATTTCACACCCGGAATCGTCAAAGATGTCTCGGCGATATTAGTGGCAAATATAACTTTTCGTTTCCCAGGATAGGTCAGAAATACTCGATGTTGGTCTTTTGAAGAGAGCTTTCCATGCAAGGGAAAAGCAATGGCAGAAACAGCTTGAAATTTCTCACAAGCCCATTCTACTTCCACCTGAGAGGTTAAGAATGCGAGGATAGTACCTTCCCCCTCAATTCTGTTTATCTCCATTACCATATTCAAGACATCAATGACATATGAAGGCATTAAATTAGAAACTGAAAACCATTTAGATTCACTAACTCCATACTTTATATCAACAGGGAAGCTTCTACCGGTCACATGCAACGTTTTAGAAGCAAAAAAGTAGTCTGAAAATTGGTCTGCATCCACAGTTGCAGACATGATGATGAGCTTGAGACATGGCCTCTGAAACAGTAAATTCTTGATCAATGCCAGTAGGAGATCTGTGTTTAAACTTCTTTCATGAGCCTCGTCAACAATAATACATGAGGCCCTGGATAGTTGTTTATCACTCATATAGTGCTGCAGAAGGCAGTGATCCGTCATAAAAATAACCTTTGGTTCAATCCCCCAACCAGATGAATATGATGGACAACAGACAACAGAAGTATCATCATAGCAACCACAGCTCTCTTCTTTAACCCTCTCTGCCAATGAGATGGCAGCAAGTTTGCGTGGCTGTGTACAAATGATAGATCCATTGCAAGTAAATCCAGAGTCACAAAGATACTGAACCAGTTGTGTGCTCTTTCCTGAACCAGTTTCACCTATCAATACAGTAACCTGTGAAAGATCACCCCTGTGTTAATATATACCCAATAAAACACTAAACAGTCAGACACATGCTATGAAGCACAGGCGTTTTTTTGAAAAATGAAGTATGCATGTCAAAAACACCTGGGACACAGAAGTGCCAATCCTTAAGGGTGCCACTTTCAGTTAAAGAAGTCAAAAACCTAGAAAAACATTTAAAGACCAATGTTTCCATAACCAAACAAAATACAGCTTTAACAAACAAGTCAAAAAAGGCAATCTTAATTGGAAGAAAATGGCAAACAAAAACTAAGTTAGCTAATAAATTCAAGGGAAAGTAAAAACTACATCCAATTGTAGTCACCTTAATCTCCACTGCAATGTGGTCAGTGTCATTAAATATATGATGTCAAATAATTGTTTGAAATTAATGAACACTACGGATTCGTGCAAACAAGCATAGTCAACGCATTTTAAGTTGGTTGCCTTAAATGTGGCATCTTTTGAAGAATGAATTATGATATAAAATTCTAAAATCATAACTTTCATAGGTGTTTTTACATCGACCTTGTTTGGGAAGAGCATTTTCAATCAGCATGTGGATTGTTTTTTTTAATGGTGCAAATTATCTTTGAAAATCTGCTTAAGCTAAACTCTCCGGTTAGATAGCCTTTTTCAAAATGCTACTGCTGAAGCTAAAGGCTGAAGGTGTTCCCAAACGGCAATGTCATTTCACTTGTATTAAAAATATCACATATACAATGAAGGGCTGAGTCATTTACTATAGTCAAGCCTTATTTCATAAAATATGACCAACGCAAAGGCTAATTCCAGTAGCTAAACAAAAATGGGGAACACTAAACACACAGCTAAGTCCGGTCGAAATAGCTTGTGTTCAAGATTATGAGATGACAACAAATGAACCGCATATTCCATTGCTGTTTAATAGTATTGGAATGCTTAACATCAAAACACTTAACCAATAGTAAAATAAATTGACTACGACAAAAGAAACCTGCTGGCTTTGTATTTGATTCAAGATTTCCTGTCTATAGGCATAAATGGGCAGTCCATCATCAAGCCTTCTGCATTCCCTCAGCATCAACATATAAATCCCCTCCCAGCTCATCTCCCCGTCAAGAAATTGAATCTCGGGAACACCACAATCTCCACTAGTGTATGCACTACTCTCCAAATAATCTTCGATACACTTGATCCCTCTCTGGAATTCCTGCATCCTGTTAAGCATCAAACTCGCCTCCGCCTGCAAACCTTTCCTTCTCCTCAACAACTCATCAGCAGCGCCCAAACTCTGTGGCTTCTTCAACAAATTCGAAACCATCTTAGTCTCGTGTGTCAAATCCCCCAATTTCTTCAGCCACTTCACCACCAAATCTCCCTCTTTCAACCACTCCAACCTCTCCAAGAAAACAAGCCTCAACCGATCGTTCAAGCCCGAAGAGTAATCAGAATGCATCTGGCCGTTGCAGAAAACCGCAGGCAAAAAACTAGTACTAATTCCTTCACCATTCAATTTCATCTCCCACAACCGAACCACTGTATCCACGGCATCACTCCAATACTCAAACCAAAGCGCAGCCAAAATAGACTCACACGGGACAACGCTTGACTTCTGAGGTTTTACCCTAAGTTTCCGAACCAGAGCCTCCACCTCGGCCGCACTCACTGCCCGTTGCCCGCTGGATTGGAGCTCGACGATGAAATTGAGCGGGCGAGGAGGCAAATTTGGTTCCCATCCGTGCTGCGGATGCGGACGGTGGCGGAACGGAGGGCCGTGGTTGCTGCGGCGGGGATGATCAACGGGCCGACGGCGGCCACCCGGGGCGGTAGATCGGGCGGTTCATTTTGCATGTGTTGATTGTAGAAGCGTGTTTAGAGAGTGTAGAAGATACAGAGAGTCATGGCGAAGTAAGGAGTGGGAGAAATCGTTTTTGCGTTGCAGTCGGATGACTTGACGGTTGAGGAAGACGAGCGGGCGCGAGGAGGAATTACGGAGTAGCTCATTTCCCGCAGCAACAAAATGAAAACGAGATGGTTTTTTTTTTTATTTTAAAAACACTTAAAACTTGAAACAACAGTGGTAAAAAATACTCCAGAAAGTACAAAATTACTTTTGAAAATTCATAATAACTTTTAGGTCTTACATTATCTTATATATATCGTAGGATACCTTTAATTTTTTAGTAACTTTGACAAATTGAATGTCCTATATTTGTGATATTATACTCTGAGATTATATTTCTTCTAGTTAGGCGTTTGGATTGAAAGTTTCTTAACTTTGACAAATTGAATGATTTTATGTAAATTTAATAAAATAATGATTATCAAGGTAAAATTTAATATTTGTCAAAGTAACGGAAATTTCAATCTTAATTGGTTAAATAGACGAAATGTACTTTCGAAGTACAATATCACTTATTTTAAGGACTCCAGAGAATATTACGGACAAAGTGAAACCTGATAAATCTTATTAGAAAATCTAGGATCTCTGGAATATATTACAGATAATGTAAGACGCATGAGTTATTACTAGAAAATCAAAAATATCCCAAATAAACTTTCTGGATACGGAGTATTTGTGTTTAAATTTAACATGAATTAGTATTAGAAATATAATACGGAGTATGTAGCGCGGTTTCAAGAAATAAACTGTTGTGAGTTGTCAAAATATATTTTTAGTGTCGTTTCAAAGAAAAGATTGTTGTAAAAAATTTGTGGTACAATGTTTTTCTATAGTTCATTCTAATTATTTTTCAGGATATAACAAATTGTAGCATTAATTTGACAATTTTAAGTTTAAAATGTTGTTTCATGAAAATTTCTGAAAGATTTATGAAGAAAATAATATGTTTCTAAAATGAAACTAATATTTTGTGACAACGCAATCCATACATTCCGTACTATGTTCAAAGTTTTTTTCAAAAGCGACACTATGAATTGTTTTTTGATAATCATTGTAGTTTTTTTATTAAATATTTTATTGGGATATTTTTCCAAAGTGGACGCTAGAATTTATTTTTCTCTGATAATCCAATAATTTTATTAAAATTACTTTTTAGATGTATTTAAAATTTGAAATATTAGTTCTAAAATTTTTAATAGTACACTCTTGTCAAATATTTTTTTCCTCAAGTAATTCTCTACTATTTTTTGTGAAACGGCACACCAAATTGTTTTTGCAATAATAAAAGGGAATAACATTTTTTTTCCTAAACTTACACTACAAATTTACTAAAAATCGGTTGTTTAGTCCTCTTTTGCGGTACAAAATTGCCGAACTTGTCTCCGGCGAGGTCTTCCATATCTATGGCGGCCAATATCGGTGCCAACGCCCCCGCTGCGGTGTCTCTTGCGGTTGACGATCACCACTTCCCCGCCGCGGATCCTACATCTGATCAAGACCGAAAGGACGAGACTGTACAAGGCCAGTTCGCTAGATCCCAAATTTTGAGTATCTGTGAATGGTTTCTTCTTCTTCTTTTATATAATTCATATAGGATGATTTCACCTCATTATGTGTAAGAATTTTTGGGAATTCTATAGTACAGTAGTTAATTTGATTTTTCCTATTTGAAAATCGTAAATATGTTTCATAGCTCTTTATAAATATTAAAAATCAAAAGAATGAGATTAGCTGCTTAATGAAGTTTATTGTTTTGGTGTATAAATGGCAATGGAGCTAAAAGAGTTGGTATTGATAATGTTTTAGTTTGGTGCACATAATGCACTAAAACAAAGTAAACTTTTTTTGAATCTCAATTTCTATGAAGTTTTGGACAGTAAATGGAGCAATGCATCTATGGTCTAACAAAAACAGCCTCTTTGTTTTCAGTGATACTGCATATTTCTTGACTCTGGACCCCAATAGTGTTGGGATTATACTAGGTTGTTGCTGTTGTATAAAAAGTTCAATTTTTTCTTCATATAGTTCTTAGTTTCTGAATTTCGCGTGGCTTTATTGTGGAATTCTTGAGCATTAGTTTGAGCTTGATATGATTATAAATTCCGGGATTGGCCCTATACAAATGGATGTTGCAGTTTTGAGACTAAACTAAAATTAACTCCATGTGTTGGTGTGATCAAATATGAGGAAAATCGGGAAATTGCAAAATTTTTAAGAATTCCACAATGCGTTGTATACTTGTATAGTTGTAGGGGGGTCCAAGACTCAAATTCCAAAGATTAGTAAAAGAGTGGCTATCGTTAACGGTGTATGAATTTCTTGTTGAAATGTGCCTCAATGGATTCTCCATGAACAGTAATGCAACTCTTTGTTGAATATAGTATGAGGCAAAAAAATATAAATCCAAACTAGGACAAAATTAATTTCTTGGAATAGTGGAATTCTTGGGATAAGCTTCTTATCCAATACTCATGGAGTCATGGGTTTCTTATATAAAGACTATGTTAGTAAAACTAGTTCTTGGCGTGTTGTTTTCTTTTAAATTTAATTGTCTTTTTTTTTAACTTTTATCCTTTTAAAGCACCTTAAACATAAGGTTAGTAATTGCATCAGTTGTATGACCATTGTTTTATGTGTTTATAACTTCAGTCTCCAAAACTCTGTGTAGTTAGATTTGTTAAAATTTATCCATTTTTAAAGGATACCGATATGTCAGTCTTCTTTTCACCTTCAAGTGGGTGTTTTGTTTTGGCATTCTATACACTCTCCTAAGTTTAGATTACAGATTGTGAAGATGTAGGTACTAAGTAGTTGAAATTTGCAATTTTTTTTCGTGTTTCTCTTCAAAAGAGATGGATATGACACTCTACCTTTTGTTCTTTTGCTAGTTACAAAGAAATATAGAAAGCAAATGGTGCATGTAACTCTTTGCTTCGAAATGTGGATTTCTTGTGTTTACTTGGTCGAAGATATTGACATTTAAACTTTACATGGCTATGTCTTTAGCTCTCAAATCTGAGGTCATGGCTACACTTAATGAAGTGGTTAAGTCCCTGGATGAAGATAGCTGGATGTTTGATGGGCCTCGATCTCGTATACAACTTATTTCAAGGCCAGGTAAACTCTTTATTCTAACAATTGTCTCCTGGTACAATTTGGGTACTATCAACTACAACATACATAGTCAAATCCCAAAAAAATAGGGTATAGGGTGGGACAGAGGGTGTGTGTACGCAGGCCTTAACCCTACTTGGAAGTAGAGAGGTTATTTCCAAGTGAAAATTTGGGTACTAGAAGTTTATAACTTTCTTGTGTCACTTTTTTGTGATATAGATCGATGAGTTGTTTTGGGTTTTGAAATATCCAAAAGAAGAAAGAAGCATCATTTTTGGGATATGTTTAAAATGGATCATTGCTTTAATGCTGCTCAGTTTTATAGCTAAATCATTTACTTGTCTGGGTAATTAATCTTTTTTTTGCTTTTGTATTTTGTTTGTGCTTCCGTGTTTGGGTCGGGCATCTCTTGGAAACAACAACAACAACAACAACCCAGTTAAATCCCACAAGAGTAGGGTCTGGGGAGGGTGTGTGTACGCAGACCTTACCCCTACTCGAAAGTAGAGAGGCTGTTTCCAAAGAGACCCCTGACTCAACGTCAAAAGTTGCATTGCTTGACTAACTGCTACTTCATTAATTAAAGAAGCGCAGACAGTTTAGAGATCCATTTTGATTTATTCCATCACACCCCAAAGCCAAAAAAATGGTGAAATTTTGGCTCCATAGGGGTAAGATCTTCGTACACACACCCTTCTTAGACCTAATTTTCGTGGGGTTTTACTCTACTTATTGTTGTTTTTGAAGTATAAATACTGAATTAAACTTAAATCTAAAACTTCGTATCGAGAACGGAGAACCATGAAGCCTATGGTGCTAAACCACCCTTGGAATTTCACGTTTCTTGTCACGATACTTTTTAACCGATGTACGCTTTGATGGGTTAACTTTTGACAGGCAGTTTTCTTCAGAAGCGACAGGAATTGACAAAGAAGCAGACCTTGGCACCATCAAAATGATGGAGAAGAACCTCTTTTGCCTCTTTTGGTCCAAAACGATGACCTTGGTTTCAATTTTGAGTCTTTTGGTCTGCTTAATCATGTCTTGGACAACCAAGAACCATAACCAAAATCTTTTGTTTTTCGCGGTCAAGTATACCCGCAATGAAGTAGAAACGATCAATATTTTGTACATACTCTATTCTTTGATATGTAATCATCATAATATGCGTAGCGTGATAAGAAATGTATCTATTTAAATAGGACTAAAACATGTAATTTATCCCTTCTATATAGGAGTTGGCATAGTGAAATGCATCAATCTGACACTGCGCGTTGGCATTTCACCGTATTTTATGGCATTATTTGGTATCAGGTGTCTTGTCTTGCTATAAAAGTATTGGAGGTCCTATTTGGGTATATGAAGCATGTTTCAATTCTAGTTAGGTATTGATTTTATTTGATTCAAGATTCCAAAGATAGAATAATATGGATTCCAAAAAACGCAACGATTTTTTTAGTATTTAAGATTTTTTAATAGTCCTTAGATCTTAAATTTGGTGGATCTTCTGCATTCTTATTTCTTATACTATGCATCATTTTCATTTGAAACAAAATCAACATTCTCATCTCGCCATGAAAAGGTATAAATACTCCTCAATGGTATAAATGGAGTATGCTAATATGATAAATAACATTGGAGTGAAAACTTTTTCTTAGGAAAGATGCCTTTATTTAGTGTAAAAACTCATATGATTGGTGTTAATGAACATAAAAATATCAAATTGAAGGTGAATGATGCGTCGTCCATTGAGGATCGAATTTGCAATTTTTGAATATGTTATTTATGTGAGTTATTCACATATGTAGTGGAGTATATTAAAAATAAATGTGCACCGTGAACATAAAATATCTATACCATGTTATAATTTGGCCAAAAAAAATACTCTCTCCATCTCAAATTAAATTACATATTTATTATTCACATGATCAAATTTCAATCATTTTCTTTTTCTATTTTCATTAGTCATTTGATAAAACAAAATAGTCACCGTCACCACTAATTTTGTAGATCTTTTAATGTAATATTTTTATATGTAATTTTTATTTTTAAATTTTATACGGAGTACTATTTTTCATATAAAATGATTTGAAAATAATTTCAGTCAAATATCATAAATTAGAACAAACAATATAAATTAAGACAGATACACACCTATTCTGGGGGTGCAACTTTGCACAAGAGGTTTACAAGGAAAGCTTTGCCAAGTTCAAGTATCAAGTTCAGCTCTCTAACCGAGGGGAATTGGAGAAAATGTTAAAGACAGGACGTGTGAAAAGAAGGAAGACTCTCATGGCAATCTGGGGTGCGTGTGCTTATGGCATATGGAGGATGCGAAACAAGAGAACAATGCAGGGAGGATTCATTTTACTTGTATTGTTATCTTAGCTGGGTACATAATTTGACCCCGTAGTGTTTATTTTGAAACAACGAAGTGTCCATTCTACATATTTACCATGATGTACCAAGAGAAAGTTAGGGGCCTGTCTGGGAATAGCGTTAACGTTTTAGATAAAATTTTAATGGTGCAGATTACTATGAAAACGCTACCGCTAATCACTGACCGTAGATAGCCTTTTCAAAACGCTAACGCTATTCCCAAACAAGCGTTGCATCTAGATGTATCATATAATTTGGCCGTTTGGCTAAACGCTTCAAAAGCAATTTTCCCTTATATAGGCTATTTAAGCAAGCTGCACCTTAACCCATCTAGCTTGGCGTACTGGCGTTATTGATAAAGCTCAAAATACTCCCCAAAACACAAATTAAGAAGCAACAAATCATTGGTTTGCTATTTATAGATCAAAATTAGGATTTTACAACCCATTTTATTTTCATTTTAAATCATATTGTAGTGTTGAACAATATACATGCACAGAAACGACTATTTTTGACACTTGGAAATGTAGTTTTTTAAAACAATTATAGAAACATTAGGTGATACCACAACGTCTTCAACCCCAAAAACGCGTTTTGAAAACACGGCATCATTCAACCACATTGCATGTTTTCAAATCGCATATACCCAAACACCCACTTGCTACATGAAGATGAAAACAATGTGAAAGAGGCATTTGTATGCAATGGATTTTAGGGATACTAAAAGCCTTAGTATATGAAAAAAAAAAGAAAAAAAGAATCACGAGTGTACGAGACAGCAAGGGAAACTGGTCATGAAGATCACTTGATAAAACTATATGACGATTTGATTTGTACCTCGTTCGTTCGTTCGTTCATGTACATTCGCTTGGAGAGGGTTGGCCGTTGGTGCTTGTGGAACTTAGCTGCCCCATTTGCTCAGTAAGGTGTTCCATGTTGTCCCACCTGTTCTCATCTGTCGTGGTTTCGTCATCCCTGGGATCTTCAATTGCGATTAAATCCATCTGTTCCGCGTCAGCACCAGGTGGACTCAGAAGAAACTTCTCCCAGAAGGAGGTGTCAAGAGGTAGGTCGTCATCCAGCAGAGCATTCTGCCACTCAATTTGAGGGTCTGGAGAAAACCCATCGATTTGTAAGTCCGTTTTCCCGTTCTCTTCCAGTGATGTGGGAGTGATACCCGTGTTGCTTTGAGACCCAACAACCTCTTGTATCTGATAAAGCTCAGGAATCATCATATCTGAAGCAGGAAGCATATCTTGAGCCCCTACCGCAGGACTTGTATCTGAAAATGGCTCATTTCCTATATCAGCAGTATTCAGTGGTGGGGAAGAGTGAACCTCAGATATAGCCGTTAGTGAAACACAATTTGATGGGCTATCATGGTCCGATGTATTAGACTGAGATGAAACATCACCCATAACAGAGCTATCCAGTCTGGGAGGAGGAGGAGAATCCAATTTTTTCATCATCTGCCGAAGCATAGTTGTTGCTGTGTCATTCATCATGGGTTGATACCTCACGATCTGACCGTCAGCTGCGCTAACAGATTGTTCATCTGATCCACCAACATCCTGTTTAAGCCTCCGTTTCTTGTTCCCTTCTGTGATGCGCCTATTGCTGATGTCATTTTGCTGCTGCACGAAATGTGCCAGGAATCCAGGACTGTTCACGGCCTTTGCGAGGAATGACATGATCTGTTGCTGCCGATGCTCCATAGCCTGGAGTTGCTGTGCCATTGTTTGCATCTGATTGTCTGTGGATTGCTGATGTTGCCTCAGCCTGAAGATTTCTTGCATAAGTACATTTTTGTCCCTCTTCAACATCTCAATTTCCTCTTCAAAACCAAATTTCCCAACCTCAACACATGCCCCAACAGATGAACTGGTTTGCCCTTGTGGTTGTTGCTGCGGGTGATTCTGTCCATGAGCAGGTTTTCGTCGACTGATGTTTTTAAGAAGGTGCTTTTGACCCCTTAAAAAACCCTCGTTAGCGAACTCCCAGCGGTCTGGATCAACCTTTCTAAAACCCTATTCTCCGCAGAAAAGTTCATAGAGAGACACATAAGATTCAAGATTATTCATGGTAAGTTCAATCAACAGGCTATATCATTTGTGCCTAAAGACAAAAAACTAAGCTGGCCATTCAAGAGCATAGAGATTTAGTGATTGAAATTGCATATTTTATGTACATCAAATACAAGCAGGCATGCAGGACCAGATGACAAACAAGGTATGGTTATGAATGTATGCCCAAAGTAGAATTCCTTATTTGTAAAAAAAAGGAGCCCAGAGCACTACATTATAATACTCTGTACTTCTGTAGTAAGGTGTAAGGTTAATTACATAGTTTACATTTGCCTCCCCACAGTTTGGTCAAGTTACCAAATCCTTCCAAAATTTTATCCCGATTTCCAACATAGTAGGACATAGTGAAAAACCGGGAAAGGGAAATGATGCAAATGTACTAGTAAATAGTAGTCATGCACTTCTGAACAGGTAAAGAAGAAAATATTAATCCGTTAAGAACGGATGGGAAATAGCTACATTGAAGAGAAAGAAGAAATCTGAAGGCTATTTTTTCCAACTATTCAACTAAATTCCAGAATTAATCTTAAACCTTAAATTACTGCATAACCTTATTTTCAATGAGATCTAAAAGAGAGACTTGTAAAAAGAGACGATCTTGATACATTCAAAAATCATAACAACAATAATACAAACTAACATAAAAGTATAAAGCTCTAAAAATTCATATGAAACAAGATCAATGAACTTACTTCAAGAATACATGGTGTTCAATTCTAAAATAGGCACACCTTTTTACTTGGGTACTTCACAGAGGATAAGTGTTTCTTGTTGCCCAAACTAGTTGGGATAGACTATTTGTTTTTATTTTAATTGTCATTTAATCCTTCATTCCTGTCACAACTGGTGTTGTTATTCAAGACAAGCCGAGTCTGAATTCCGAATACCACATACTCAAGCTCAACGCAAATCTATTTTCATCATATCACATTAAGGTTTTGAAATTGAACTCAACTCGTTCCACACTTAAGCTCGGGCCTCATCAAGCCGACCCAATTCAGGCTTACGAATGTGATATCACCACTCATATGCAAGGTTAAAACTCTAAACACATGTCTTCTCCCTAAACTAGAGGGGGTGAGAATAAAATTCAAAAATAAAATGAGCCATATGTTCAGTGTAAATAACAATAATCCTATGATGTACATTGAGTTTTTCAAGGCATCCTAACACAAAAAATAAGTCGATCATGGCACCGAAACAACCAGTGAGCATCTGTATCCTTCACTTATGCCTTGTTGAATGTTTCATATAAGACATATCACATTCGAGAAAATCAAGATTATAATACTCCGTAAGTTACCAATAAAACTGCAGAAGAAAAAAAACTACAGGAGTATAAATTCTGCAGAAGAAATGTGCACTCTGTTACGATCACTTTCATTTTCCCAACACCTAGGTACACCACCATGTCATCTAAAATCCAAGCACTATCATATCTACTCTCCTACTGAGTGAACAGTCAGTTACAGATATTAAAGTGAATCCTAACCAACAACCAGTCAACCACGGAAATATGGGCCTAATGCACCCTAAAATAGGGTAAGGGAATAAGTTATTTTTTATCTCAATACTAAACCCAAATCAATATCCAGATAAAGAAATTGAGTAGTAATTACATACATATGTATTCAACTGGCGAACGAAGCTGGAGAAGTTACTGTGCTTGAAGTACTTGGGGAGTAGGTTCCTGCCGAACTCCGGGGGATCCCAAACAACAAAGCTGTTGTTAGTAGCGCTCCAAGAGACGATCTTGTCAGTGCTCGGGTCCTCCACCATGTCGTAAGTCTTCACCAGGAACGGAGGCGGAGAGTTGGCGCTAGGCATAGGCGCCGGCTGCGGTGGATGAGGCGGAGGAGCTCCATTTCCTCCGGCGCCGTTCCCGCTACTCCTAGAGCTCAATTCCATCTCCTTCGGAAAATTTGAAAGTACAAAAAAAGTCGAAAACCAAAACAGCTGCCGACGGTGCTCTTATCATCTAGTTTAGATCTGTTCCCGGCTACGCGTATGGTAGCATGATTCCAGCGCAATCTAGAACGGGAGCCATTGACGAGGAGCGCAAAACCCTAATTTCCAATAGATGAGATGAAGAGGAAAATGATGGCCGGAGCCGGAGGGAAATTGAAGGTATCGGGTTGCCCAGTGGTGGTTGAAACTTGAAATCGGAATAGGGGCCGTGAATTTGATGTGACTTAAATTTTGTTGATTTATGTAAAGGGAGGACCTTTATTCTCTACAATTATCTACTCCTCCTCCCAAATTATATTATTTGCAATATTTACTTAATATTTACTTTTTCAGCCGTCGCAGGAATTTTTGTTTATTTCAACATTTTCATTGGTTATTTGATAAAATAAAATATTCTTGACATGTCTTATTTTTAAAAACTTTTCATGTAGTTTTTTGATATGTAAATTTTATTTTTTTATTTCTATATCAATATGTAAATAAAATGAATTAGAAAAACTTGATCTCGGAAATACAAGTTTGGCAAATATTTAGAAACTGGAGGGAGTATACACCACTTAAATTTTGGTGTATATGAAAGGCCGCCTGGAAATATTGCTTTCAATTAGCTTTAGCATTTCGGATAAAATTTTCATGGTACATATTAATCTTAAAAGCGTTAACGCTAAAGCTCTCTGTAGTTTGTTTTTTCAAAACGCTAACATTAACTATAACATTACTCCCAAACAAGCTCTAAAATTTGTAAACCATTTACCAAATGTATAAACTAAATATATGATTAACATGCATAGATAACAATTATCTATATGTTAGTAATACACTTGATGTACAAATTATTTTAAAATATTAATTTTAAATTGCATACTTATAGAGTATTATTTAATTTTATAAAATAAAATAATACGGAGTAAAATTTAAAATATGTTGTAAATAGTACATTATGATAGTGAAATCAATATATGTTTACTAAATAGTACATTTTATTTCTTTTTTCTAGGTACAAAATGTGAATTAGCAAAAAAAAGGATGAGCCTCATCTCCGAAGACTCCCTCAGATCCGGTCGAACGGTCACCGAGAAAAGGTAAATTAGACTTTAATTGCAGATTGCTGGCGAAGAGTGGAGCTTATGCTTAACATAATTGACTCCCCGTTCAGTTGTCAGGAATCGAACTAGGGTCTTATTTGACTTTCTTACCTTCCAACTAAGCAACCTCAACCGGAGTCCAAATGTGAATTAGCATTAAACTGTCAAAGCAGATTTTCAGACCCAAACATTGGGTTATGCTGAGCCGCTGGCCCAATTATGAAATACGGTTAGGTTACCAGGCAATACTTAAATCTCCGGCGAGTCGCCGGCGCATATTCCCACCTGTACCTGGTTCCTTTCCTTAGTATATCTCTCTTGAATGGTGAGTCTCTCCTGCTCGATTCATCCGCTTCTTCTTCTCCTTCATTTTCTGCTCAGATAAATTCCACCTGATTTATTGATTCGATTCATATGCATAAGAAGTATGGTTTTTTTTAAATAATTTATTACCTAACTTGCTCAACTAGTTGTGTTGAATGGCTGATAATTTGGAATTTTGATTTGGTTGTTTTTATTTCTCCATTTTGTTTCCAATCTGAAGGGTTTATTGAAATTCTAAATGTACAGTGTTTAATTCCCTTGAGAGCTTGCCAATCCAAACTAGAGAGTATATGTCGATGCGAGGAGTAGAGAAACTGTTTCCAAAATGACTGAATTCCCATAAGAACTAGAATCATAATATTTTTTTAGCACACTAAAGTTTGAGACTGAGGCTGTCTTCTCTGTATTTGGCATAGCAGAAGGCACTATTGTTGTTGGGTGATTACTAAAGTAGAGTGATGATGGTTTATTTCCTTTATTTGCCTCAAAGGGTTGTTCAAAGATCGCTCAAACAGCAAAATGTGTAGTTATGTAGATTGTAGAGTAGAGGAGCCCGGCCAACATTTTCAAAAGGTTTGGATGCTGAATAGACACATTGGATTTTGAGTTGATTTTTTTTGTGCGTCATCGCATCTCACTTTGTATGAAGTTTTGGATAGTAAATACAGTAATGCATCCAGTATCTAAAGGAAATAGTCTCTCTGTTTTTATAGGGGTAAGAGTATTCACATCTTGAGCCCTAGACCCCATCAGAGGTGGGGGGATTATACTGGGTCATCGTTGTTCTGTTGGGTGGAGTTTTGCATCTTGGTGAGATAGGCAAAGGAGAACCACTAAGCGGCTCCACCACCCTTAAATAGGTGCATGTGGTAGTTCATTTCCCAAGTCATTTGACAGGTTGCTATGTTTAGTTTTGTCACGTAACAGTTTCTGAAGTTATAGCATGGCCATACCGTGCTCTTAATTTGGGACGTGGCACCGGAAATCATAAAGACAAATGACAGCGATCACGAAGACAGACGATAGCAATGGTGCGGAAAGTTTTTTGCTTCTCTCCAAACTCCCCCTTTGGTAGCTCGGGGTTACACCGTCACATCTATGTGGAAAGAAGGGAAGGTATGCAGATGGGCTTGTGAAAAATGGATAGATTTTATAACTTTTGAAAAATATACTCCATCAATCTGGATTTAGTTGTCCAGTTTGCAAAATATCTCGTATTTAAGGAGTGAAAGTGGAATGTCAAATAAATCCTTGAAGTGAGTTTATGATTATAACATGTTATATGAAGGAGTTGAATGGTGATTGTGATAATACACCATTCTTTGTTTACTAACTAGTCAAAGTGGACGAATAATTTTCGCAGCCCGTAATTGAGTAACAAGACAACTAAATCCGGTAGAGGGAGTATCTCAATGCAATCCATGCTATGATAGAAATGATAAATATGATACATCTGATAAGTCCTATACCAAAATGGCCGAGAATGATCACTCTTTTCCCATCTCCAATTTTTTCATTTGCATAATTTAGTTTGTGTGAATTTCTTTAACCCCATCATTTCTTTGTGCTCACCAGGAGTAGCGTTTTGGCCCGGTTATCCAAGAATGGGGAAAATTTAGACTTATAGACCCTGATTCATTTTCAGACCATTTTCTGTTGCCTCAAAATGAAAGCTGTTATGTGTATTTCAACTAAAATTATGAAAACACGATTCGAATCCATCAAAGCCCACCCTTGGATCCTGCAAACTTGTGCAAGGTCCATGTCCCAGTCCACTTCCATTCCCAAAAAGCAGCAGCGAGTGCGAGACCATGGCTTTGACAAGTACATGGAGGTGGAGAAGAAAATGCGCAAAGTCCTGAAATTCCAAGACCTAATCCTCACCCGCCCAAACTCAATGATTGCGGTCTCTCACTTGGACACCCTCGCGTGCCGGATCGGGTTCAAGCAGTTCGAAGCTGGCAGATTCATCCTCAAGTTCCCACATGTTTTTGAGGTATTTGAACACCCGGTCCAGCGGATTCTTTATTGCAGGTTTGCTAGAAAAGCCCATATGCAGATGGATCAAGAAAACAAAGCCCTTCTGGCACAAATTCCAGAAGCCATCACCCGGCTGAGGAAGCTTCTCATGCTCTCTAACACCGGTCGGCTCCGGCTTGAACATGTTCGGATCGCAAGGAAAGCATTTGGGCTGCCCGATGACTTCGAGTACTCGGTAGTTCTCAAGAACCCTCAGTATTTCAGACTGTTTGATGCCGAAGAGACCAGAAACAAGTACATTGAGATTGTAGAGAGGGACCCGAAGTTATCTATATGCTCTATCGAAAAAGCAAGAGAGAAAGAGTACAGAGAAAAGGGAGGGGACGCTGAGAATATACGGTTTTCGTTTATCATCAATTTCCCTCCTGGTTTCAAGATTGGCAAGTACTTCAGGATTGCAGTTTGGAAATGGCAGAGATTGCCTTATTGGTCTCCATATGAGGATATTTCAGGGTATGATTTAAGGTCACTCGAAGCACAGAAAAGGATGGAGAAGCGAGCCGTTGCCACCATTCATGAGCTCTTGTCATTGACTGTGGAAAAGAAGATAACTCTAGAGAGGATTGCCCATTTTAGGCAGGCCATGGATTTGCCAAAGAAGCTCAAAGAGTTTCTCCTTCAGCACCAAGGGATATTTTACATTTCAACCAGGGGAAACCAAGGGAAACTGCACACTGTCTTTCTCAGAGAGGCATACAAGAGAGGAGAACTTATTGAACCGAACGATTTGTATTTGGCTAGAAGGAAACTGGCTGAACTTGTATTGTTGAGCCCAAGGAAAGCCAAGGTGGATCATGAATTGGTTGCTTATAAGAGAAGAGACAGTGGGGATGATGATGATGATGATGATGATGAAGCAGCTTATTTTCCAAGAGAGAATGGAATTGGTTGGGGAATGGGCCGGGGAAATGGGGATAACGAAGAGAGTTTGGGTTCGGATTCAGATTTGGATTGCGGTCATGGATCGGATTACAGCGATGGCACTGACGATGAGGATTTGGGCACGGGCAATTCGCGAGGATCGTAGTGAGGTATTATCATCATCTCCATCATCATATTAATAGGCTATTTTTGTGACAGTAGACTGAGTTGGAGGAGTTCAAAAATCATCCCCATTCTCATTTGATGTATAAAAAACATTTGTTTGTAGTATCTTATAATGATGATCAAGTTTTTTATTCTTTTTTGTGTGTGTGAAAAAGGAAGCAAAGGATAGATTGGGTTTCTATTAACAAGTCAAATGGCATTTACTAAGAAAGGCAAATTATTACGTGGTCTTAACATCCATGCTTATTTTATGGATCTTAGTCATTTACTACCTCCGTCCCAAAAAGAATGTTACATTTCATTTTTTTGCGCATCACAAAAAGCACTGCTACTCACATCTAAAAATTCTAAAATTTACCATATTTGCTCTTTATTATAACATGAAATTGTTTTGAAAATTTTTTTGGCATTTGAGACGATATAAAAGTGTTTTAAGGGATGCGCAAAAAATGAAACGTAACATTCTTTTTGGGACGAAGGGAGTATATCATAAACAATTGGATCGTTTGTAGAAAAGAAAATATCTGCTTGCCGGCCTATGAAAAGTGTGATAAGATTTACATTTCATATGTGGTTTTAGGATCACAGAAGAACAACTCTACAAGAAAATGCTTCTTCCAAAAAGGAGTAATTTATATATTTTTTCTGTCTTAGTGTATTCGTCGAGTTTGATTTTTTCGAATCAAATTAGATTAACTTTAAACATCATTTTCTCTATGTAAACTTAACCAGCAGTACCTTACGTGTTTTTCACTTTAGTACCTAAACTTCAAAATCTTATCAATAAAATACCTCAACTTAATAGAAATTTTAACAAAAATATTTTAGCCTACTTTCTTTTTTTTCTAATCTTCTTCTTCTTTCTTTGTTTTATTCTTCAATTAAAATTTTTCTTTTGAGCGTAATATCATATTTTCTTCTTTATTTTTGTCTTGTTTTTATATGATATTATGCCCGACCATATATTTCCTTTTATTCTCTGTAGACATTAATATTACATTTACTTCCCTACTATTCCTAATAACTAAAGACAAACAAATTTTAAATTAAAAAATTAGTCTATATGTAAGAAAGAAAATATGATTAATTTAATCATGTAAATAGTACTCTTGAAATCTCGCTTTGAAAATAAAATATCTAAATTCCATTATTGTCAAGCCAACCTATTTAAGTTAATAAATGTTTCATTGTAATTTATTTAAAATAAAATTGATACTTGTATTTAATGTGTACAACCGAGATAAGTTTATAAGAATTGTAAAAACGTTGAGTGACTTTTGTTGGTAAAAGAGTTAAGATAAGAATTTTTAGAGTATGGTGAAATTTAAAAAGGTGTGGCGGTAAAAAGTAGACGAAAGAACAAAAATCAAAAACACTCGAAAAATTTATTATGCGGTGAGCGTGGATCGAACACGCGACCTTCAGATCTTCAGTCTGACGCTCTCCCAAATGAGCTATCCCCGCTGCTTTGACAACTCGTTGACTGATGTTTAATAACCTCTTTCTAGTCCTTCATTGCAAATTTAAAGACGCCGTTCAAAGTTCTAACGGCAAGAAAGTGGAAAAGAAAATCTGAACTCTTACTCCATCTGTCCCCATTTTGATAACAACTTTTTTTCTCTTTTCAATAATATTTTTTATTGTGTGTTTTCATTGATTATTTGATAAAATAAAATATTTTTGTCACATCTTGTTTTGTAGAAATTTTGATGTAGTTTTTTAATATGTAATTTTTTATTCACATACCAATTTGTAAATAAAATAATTTAAAAAACCATAAAATTTTACCTCATAAATCCCATTTTGTAGTCAAAATGAGTATGAAGGGAGCATTTTAGTTCAAACAAAAATGGACATATGTTATCATGAAAAGAATAAGGGTCCGTTTGGTACACGGAATCAATAGAATTGGAATTAAATAGGGAGTTGAAATTATATGGAATTGATTTGGATGCAATTGAATTTTCCAATTCATTTTTGGCATTACGAGTTCCAAATCCCCATATTTTTGTATTGCCAAACAGAGGAATTGGAATTAGTCTCTCCAATTTCATACTTTGAATTCAGTGTACCAAACAGAGCCTAAATGTGCGGATTGTAAAACAAGTTCACTCCTAAACTTTGGTAAAATAGTACGGAGTCATTTTAAATCTAAATTTAAATTTCAAAATTATTACGGAGTAATAAACACGTACTTCGTACGAAATAATTTTTAAATTATAGCTTTGACTAAGCATGTGTCATTTCCTTGTAAGTTTATTTATTCGCATGTGTGTCAAATTCTCAACCTATTGAACATTGAAGAATCAACACCCTTGTTAGGGTTGGACACGGTCCCGATTTGGAACCAAAATGTCTCGGAATACCCGAGAAAATGTTCCAGTTCTCAAATTTAGCAATTGAAATTGGTGCCATTTTATTTTTTTGTTTTTAATACTACTCCGCAATTTTTAATTAGTTTAAGATTAATTTGCGAGATTTACAAACAAAAAAAATATGGAGTTTAATGTATACAAACTAACAATTTTTCAAAATAAAATTTAAAAAATTTAAATCTAGAACCGGTCCGGAACTAGACCAGAACCGACCCTACTCGACACCGATAATACTCCCTCCGTCCCCAATTTGATTACAAATTGCGGGTTACGCAGTAAAATTTTATACTTTTTGAAATTATTTTATTTAGAAATTGGTATATCAATAAGATATAAAAATTACATATCAGTACGTCAAAAGTTTTACAAAATAAGAGGTGACATGAATATTTTATTTTATCAAATACTTAATGAAATTGCGTAAACAAATAAAAGTTATCGAGAGGAAAAAAAAATTGTAATCTATTTAGGGACGGAGGGGGGAGTACATAGTAATAATTTTACAAGTACAAACAAAGGGCCCCAAATGATAACACTTATAATGCAACATGAAACTTGAGGGGTTTTGGTCTCAAAACTATGAAGTGGTCATTAGAGCTAAGCCATATATAACAGCAGTTTTCTACATAATTAACATACAAAAACTGGGGATCGACACATTCATAGCCCTAGGGTCACCCCCCCCCCCCCACACCACCCCTAGGCCTACACGTTTTGTACGGGCGGTTCAAATGGTTTGCAAATCAAGGCTTCATAATCCCGGCTCAAATGTCCGAGCCTCTCGTTCATCTCATCCACACTGGACTGCAGAGAAGCTATGTCCTTTTCCTTTGACTCCAACTTGGCCACCACCTGGGAAAGGGACTTCTCCAGCTCGGCTTTTTGCTTCATCAGGTCCACTTTGAGCGCGCTCTGCTTCTCCATTTCGCTGCGGGTCCCAGCAGAAGAGACTTGCAGATTTTCATGTTCTTCTCTGTATGACAGGATCTCCTTCAAGCGGCTGCGTATCGGCTCAACACTGAACCCATGGGTCTCCAGCTCAGCTAGTGTGTCAAACATTTTGTCAATGGTGTTTCTGGGTTCGTCAAGCTTCAAGTGGCAAGCCTTGTCTACTAGATCAGCAAAAGAACACATGTAGAAGATAGCCAGAGTTTCGCGACGAAAATTTTCACTGTGTTGGAGCGGCTGAAAATGAGGGTTCTGGGGAATTTTCTGAAAGGCTTCTCTGGATTCTAATATGTCCCATATGAGTGCGTCTTTCTTCACAAAAGGCAAGCTCTGGTGGGGTTGTGCAAGTCCTGTAATAACAATGACAACAACAAAATGCAGTGCCCGTTTGGCAACATCTTCCCTTTGGATTAAAGAGAAAATGAAGAGGGAAGAAAAAAGGGCTTAGTGGGGAAGGGAGAAATTCTCTCCTAAGGTGGTGAGAAAATGAAGGGCTAGGAGAGAAGTGTTATAATTACTCTTTTGTCCTTATATTTACACATTGACACATTATTATATAAGGATAAAAATGTCTTTTTTACATCAAGTTTTCTTTCCACTTATTTTTCCTCCCATTTTCTACTCATCCAAACCATAATTATTTTCTTTTCATTTTCTCTCCAATTTCTTTCCTCTCATTTTATTTCCTTTATATTTTCTTTCCTCTCATTTTATCTCCTCATCCAAACATGCCCTTAGTGTTTTCGAAGTTAATATGCAACATTGAAAAAAAATATTGAAAACCCTAACTAAAAACACTGTTCCCAAACAAGGCCGGAGTGTCACCCAGCTTAAATTATAATAGCAGCAATAACAGGCTTACTTGATCCATCAACAGGAGTTCGAGTGTGCACTTTTCCAACCCAGGTGGAGAGAGGCTGATCATCTTCAGAACCATTGCTGTGACCTTCACAAACAACCTTCTCCACAGGTATGGGACCTTCACTAACAGCCTTATCCATAGGTGCGGAACCTTCGCTAACAGCCTTCTCCATAGGTATGGGACCTTCGCCAACAGCCTTCTCCATAGGTATGGGACCTTTGCTAATAGCCTTCTCCATAGGTACGGGACCTTCGCTAACAGCCTTCTCCATAGGTACAGATTCCACATTTTCCTTTCCATGAGCCTCAACAGCATTAAGAGAAAATCCTTTTTTCATACAAAGAGATAATGGAATTATGATTTGTTTTTTTTTGTAAATCATAAGACACCGAAGCGAGCAAATTCAACTCTAACCAGAAAAGTGTCATTCCTTACCTGATATTTGAGATTCAACTAGTACATCGGGAGTTCTGACCACTGTCTTTGATGATCTCACTTTTTTTCTCTTCAGCTTACCTGCCGACCATCTTTGGAACTGAGCTAAGTTTTTGGACAACGAGAAAATCAAAACAAAAAATCAGCCTCGCATACCTTGAGCTGTAGATTGTGGTAGCTTGGCTGTCCGTTTCTTTGGCCTCCCTCTCTTTCGATGTGGACCTGATACTGATCCTTGCTCATCAACTTTATGGGGCATCTTCCGCTGGAAGAAAATAACCTTAAGAGAGAAGGTTCAAAATTCAAACACAATAGTTGAAAGAATTCAAAAAAAGAAAACAAAACTTTATCTATAATTTCAGGCAAAACTTAGCTTTAGATCAGGTCAAGCAGTATAAGAACAAATCATTGCGAGGAAGCACGGCATGACAGTTAGGAGTACCACATCGTTACGTGCGTGGAGGGGAAGAAAGATGATGACTGAAAGCTGTAAAGATAAAGAATTACTTGCCCTTGGCAGAGTAGGGTCTAGGGTCCGTGCTTGAAGTTGCCAAACACACTCGTGAACTGACTGACTGACTCCAAAAGACCAAAACTATTGATGATTTTATTAATGAATAACTTTATTTCTACTACTCCCAAGAGTCTTGATGAGCAAGTTAACCTAGTCCTAATCCAATGTAGAGTACAATACTAATATGGTACAACAACAACAATCCAATTCAATCCCACGAAAGTAGGGTCTGGGGAGGGTGCGTGTACACACACCTTACCCCTACTAGAAAGCAGATAAGCTGTTTCCAAGAGACCTCCAGCTCGAGCAACACAGAAAACACATAGCACGCTAAAAATAAAGTAAAATAAAACGAACGAGCAAATTAAGGTTAAGAAAAGTGCAATGCTGGCACACAAACAGCTGCAAGTAGAAAAACCTCAAGCCTAGAACACACACAAATGGCAAGAAACAAAAACTACCACCCAAGGCCAAGCAACTAACAAACTACTCTAATCCGTCCTTGATCTACGGAGACTCCTAGCCAAAAGTCCTAAGTCTTGTCTAATCACCTCGTTCGAATTCTTTCTAGGTTTACCCCCACCCCCACCCACTATCAAAAGCCTCTCGCATCTCTGAGAGACTAATAGGCTAATAGGAAACTAATACTAATTGAGTAATAACAAACTAATACGGAGTACTAAAATACATTTTTGCATGTTTACAAATATATACAACAACAGCAACAACATTACCCCAGTGCCTCAAAGGCTCCCGCTCATTACAGGGTAAGGGGGACAGATGTACTAGTCTGACCCCTATGTGTAAAAATATATATTTGCAGTAAATATACTTACAGCTGTATTCCCCAAGGAAGATTGATTTGGGCTGGAAATGAAACACGAGCTTTTCTCAGTTGGAGTTTTCCATCCATTTGCCTGTTTCTTACATTTGATAAGAGACAGTGATTCACTAGAAAATCGTTCCTTTGATAGCTCTAGACGCCGTTTCCTTTTTATTGGTGAAACTGACGCATTTGAAGGCCACCAAAGAATTGGCTGCTCACTCATTTCTGCATCAGAATTCAAGGATCTGGAGATTTTCTCTCCATATGTTTCATTTGTAGTAGCATCTTTGCTACCATGTGTAACAGCACTTTGGGTGGTATCCAGACCATTGCAATTTTCCGCATCCTCAAGGGTACAATACGGAGATAATGATTCACCCTGAATTATTAGTGGAACTTTCAATGATTACGAAAAAAGAGGTGCATTTTTCCAGTCTCCTCAAGAGACCATGGCCATGGATCTAGTTAGTCGTGGATTATCAAAAAATTGTGGCTTTACGCTAGAGTTTAATTGTTACTGGATAGGGACTTAGACCTTATACATTGTTAATCAATTATTTAGAAACTTTGCATTTCAGATGTTTTTTAACTGTGGTTTTGATGCATAATAACTAATAAGGATATTTTTTAAAAGGTAGGGGAGAATTTTGGGAAGGAAAAAAGTTGGTACTTTTTTAAAAGTTGGGGGTAATTTTAAGAAAGAGGGTTAATGTAGTAAATAACTCTACATCCCCAAAATAGATTGAGCTGTTAGATTTCAAAATGGAATGATACTGAAAAATGGTGCTCCAAAACAGTGACCAAATGGCCCCTTAATGAATAGATAATGATTGTTTATGAGCTTGTGGCTTACTTGTGATCCAGAATTAACCACTTTTCAATGTTTTGTATGAATTTTGGCAGATAAAAATCTTGAAAATAATTTGTGAAAGACATGTATGAAAAAGGTAATTGCATAAAAGACGATAATTAGATTGCTCCGGGTTCAAATCTGGATCCAATCCGAATTGGATATGGATTGATGCCTATCTGACTGACACAATCAGATCCAGATTTGGATTTAAGTTTATGATCTGAGTACTATTTGGAATTATAAGAGTCCAATCAGACCCGGTGCGATCCCTAATTACTAGTAACAGAGAGGACTGAGTTGGGAAAATAAGTGAACATGCCTGAGAAGTATGCCATTCTCCATCTTTCCAAACCATGTGAGGTCTTAATTCGGAGTGATTGAGCACCCTCTCAGTCTTCTTCTTATTTTGGAAGACGACAACATACCTACTGTCAGGAAGTACTTCTTTTATCACTCCAAACCACCAGCCAGAATCATAAAATGATTCTACTTTGTCATTCAAACAAAAGCATTTACTATTTTTGAGGAGCGGAGGACATGGTCGGATATGACTGGAACGAACAGCTGCTCTTATTTGCTCCTTGATTTCAGTATTTGGCCTCATGCAGTCCACCATAAAATAGCCATTACCACAGACCTCAACGACTTTTGAAGGATACCAGGCATCCCTATAATCATCTCCGTCAAATGTGACTTCTACCTCTTTCCCCACACTAAATCTGAATCCTGTTGTGTTCTTTTGATAATTTGACAAAAAAAATTCACAATAAAAGAACATGAATGGTGAATCATATTCCAAAGTAACGGAAATTGCAAATAGCCAAATACAATTATACAATTCATTTTATTAATCCAAAACTTGGATTGTTTTAATATATGCCTCAAAATGCATACTAGAGGTAAATCTTAGTCACTGAAGCATTTGGCATTTGAACCCATTGGGAAACTAAATCAGCAATGAGTTAGTACTAGTATAAGATTGAATGTGGCTGAGTGTGTCCATAACTCATTCCAGGTTTTATTGATGTCTAACTAGATCTAACAAGCAGCTCAAGTTGGGTTCTGGTTCATTGGTTCAATGCTTCCGGATTCGATTGGCCCGTTAGGTTGAGTGGGTTTTTAAAAAATATATAAATATATATTAGGACTTGCATTTTACATTAAATAACAGTATAAATTGTAAAGATATATAAATCTATGTTATTATATTATGTTGTTTCACAATCTTGATTAGTTTATTAGAGATTAAAACTATATTATAGTAGAGAAAGTACAACTTTTGATCTATGCTCGTAAAAATATTTTTTTAAAAAAAACAATAAATATACTCCGGAGTACTTTAATAATGGAGTGAAAATGAAAATAGTATGAACTTTATCACTTCATATTTCATATCAAAGCACATCACAGTTGGGAAAAATCTCACATCCACGGGTTGAGTTCAGATTCAATTGGGTTTGAACATTTTTCGCAAGTCACTTTGGGTTCGGACACATTCGGGTTCAGGTCACAAAACACTAGTTCAGAACTCAATATTTTTGGGGTTGGATTTTGACTAAAATGGGTTGGGTCAGGTCTGGTCAAGTCAACATTTAAAAGGGTGATGAAATTGCAATGTAGATTCATAACTGAAGGGGATACTTTGCAAACTTATCAAAGATTAATGTCCATTAATTGCACAATCATATAACCTAATCACAAAATTTCCCAAATGAGCCATTGTCCTGCATGCTGCTACGAGAAAGAGAAAGAATGGAAATGAAATGGGAAGGGGTAAGAAGAAATTGTTTGACTACCTTCCTTTTGGGCGGAACCCACTTCCCGTAGACCCATCTACGGTGGAGTCTCAAATCAGACAAGCCGAATTCAAGCTCGTCGGGAGGTTTCCTGAAGGTGACAACATAGCGGTTAGAATCCAGAAGTTGAGTGACAACGCCGGTCCACCAGCCGTCCTTATAGAACGCGTCGACGGGGTCGTAGAGCTCAAAACCCTCAACAGTCTCCGGGGGAGGGCGGGGCCGGATATACTCCAGATTGACGAGCTCCCGCAGCGGGCTCTCGCCGTCGTCGGAGAGGAGGGTGGTGTACTCCACGTAGACTCTGCAGGCCCTCTTGGAGCTGGATCTGGCGTGCGAGGGCGGCGGGGGATTCGGGTCGAGGACGACGGCCTCGAACCAGACGGCGGTGAGGCCTTTCTCCCTCGTGCAAATCTCAACGAGCGATCCTTCGGACAGCGAGAGCTGTTTCTTCTTCTTCTGCTGCTTCGAAACCCTACCCATTTCTGCCCAGAAGAAGAAGAAGAAGAAATTGAACTACTAATTTATTACTACTCCATCACTGCCGCCTCTCTTTCTCTCTGTAAATCTTAGCAGCGCTTGCTGATGATTGGCTAATTTCACGGTCATTTCAGTCTACCCACAAAAATAATGGTATATTTACATAAATAAGAGTAAAAAGACTTTCTCCGCTTGTTCCAAAATACTCACTCTCTTTTCAAATTGTTACGTTTAGAAAAAACTGTGTCCCGTAAAGTCCGTTACATTTCTATTAAAAAACCACTTTTACCCCTTACTTTTTCATACCCTACCTATCACATCATACCTTTTTTCTAATAATCAACCCATCACATCCTACTTTTACCCATCACATCAAGGGTATTTTTGGAAATTCAATACCAAAATATCTCTCCCTTAATTTCCCAAAAAGTCATCGTCCCATTCTTTTTGGAACGGATGGAGTATTTGTAACATTTGTTTTTTCAGTATTTACGAGAAATTTTGTTTATTTCTACGTTTTCATTAGTTATTTGATAAAATAAAATATTCTTGACACATCTTATTATGAAGAACTTTTCAAGTAGTTTTTTGATGTTTAAATTTTATTTTTTATTCTGTACCAATATGTAAATAAAATGAATTGAAAAAACTTGATATTTTACCTCGGGAATACAAGTGTGACAAATAATAAATAAGAAATGACAGTTTTATATTATTTTATCAAATAATAAATGAAAACATGTAAGTAAAAAAATTATCATAAAACTAAAATAGTAAGTGTATCTTTAAATTTTAATTATGAGCGGGAGCAAATATAATTTTCTTAAAATTTGATACTAATTTTAGATAGTTTAAATTGACCAGCACGGCCGCAATATTTGGATGGAAAATGTTAGAGTCACGAACAAATACTCCCTCCGTCCCGCTATATTCGTCCACTTTTGACTTTTGGAACTGTTCATCTAAGCACTTTAATTCATCTAATTCTCTCAATGTGTAAGCCTAAATATAGTCATGTGTGATCTTGTTTGATTTGTCTTAACATATAGATTATTAATATATAATTTCTATATTTTTTTAATATACAAATTACAAGATAAAATGGATTAAAGAAGTGTATTGGATGGTGTGTAAAAATGAAAGTGGACAAATACTCTTGGACGGAGGTAATACTGTAGTTCACAAACTTTCCTTTTGTGGATTTTAAATTAAAATATCTTTTATTATTTGGTGCATCTTATTTTTAAGAAAATGTTAAAAAGACAAGTTTGTGAATTTTGTGAGCTGTTTGTTTGTGACTCTAGCATTACTCAATTCGGATGACACAATTTCAAATAATTTAAATTGACAAAACACGTGTCTTAATTGAAACTTCAAGTCTTTTTTTTTTTATTTTTTTTATTTTTTTATGTACATCGGTTCTCTTCTAATTCTCTAATTTAACTTTTTTAAAATGAGACTAAATAAATTTTAATAATTAAATACCCTCAATTTACATTGCATGTTAATAAAATTAAAAATTTCAAAGTTCTCACTAATATACGGAGTAAATTTTATGAGTTCTTTTTTATACTTACCCCGTCATAAATTTGATTTCCCAGCTTGATTTTCGTGGTTAAACTTTTTAAACTTTGACCACATATTATGAAAAAGTAAATTGAATTTTTATATTAATTTAAGAGTAAATTCTATAATTGGTCCTTTATAACAGGGGGATTTCCCTATTTAGTCCTCTATTATCAAATATTACCCTAGTAATCCTTCTTTTATGAGTATCTATCCACAATTAGTCCTTTTTGATCTTCTATCACGTGGGAGTTAATTTGAGGACTGAAAGTGTAATTTCGCAATAATAATATATCTTTTTTATCATACACAATTCCAAAAGTTGTTCCGTTTGCGTCGTTTGTGAATTACATTCGCTTTCTACTATAACCATAGTCTACAAATGTAGTCTTTCGTCAGAATCCTAGCCCATAATCATAGTCATTATTTTTGTGTTATCCGCTTAACCAATATCAGAACACGTCACTAGACATTATGTTGATGTCAAATTATACTTTTAGCCTTTAAATTAATACCCACATGGTGGAAGATCAAAAAAGGGACCATTTATGGAAAGACACCCTTAAAAAAAGGACTACGAGGGTAATATTTGATAATAGAGGACTAAATATGAAAACCCCCTGTTATAAAGGACCAATTATGGAATTTACTCTTAATTTAATACCAATAGGTTCATTTTGATATAGAGTTTTGAAATATATTATTTTTATAATATATTTTTGTATACAAATAGAAATATTAATGGTCAAAATATTATACTCTACCCGTCCTTGAGTATTTGTCCATTTTTTACTTTTTTTCGGTCAAAATTGGTAAACTTTGACCTCAAATTAAATAAAAATGATATTAGATATTGATACAAAAAGAGTTTTACTAGATTTATTATATCAAATCTTTTCAAAATATTGTTTTATTTAATTAAAATACAATATATATTTTATTTAATTATAGGTCAAAGGTTAAAAACAGTTAACCGAAAAGAGTTAAAACTGGACAAATACTCCAAGACGGAGGTAGTATTAGAGACCGTAAAAAATCAAAAAAATTATCGCTGGACGTATAGACACACACACTCACACACACCAGAAGAAGATGGCAATCCTTTTGAATTCAACAGAGCTTGAGATACTAAGCACAATGAAGCCACAGAGATGGAAAATCTGTTCAAGTTTAGAACACAATAATGAACAAGGGGACACCATAATAACACATTAAAGCCAACAAAAAAAAATGTTATAAAAAAAAATTTGAGAACACTTACAGAGTCTTGACAGTTAATCCATGTTTCAAAGAAGGGAGTGGGACTTTGTTGGCCAATTCAAAATGTTATCCCACACGAAACGGCAAATTCGTCCATTCGTACACTCACTCTCCCAAGACCCCCCGAGGGGCAAATAACCGCTAGCTAGAGTTCAACCCAACTACCGGCCTTTTGCTTTTTGGCACGCCAAGCTTCGTTTTCCCCCTTTTCACCAAGGGGGAGTACGTTCGTAGACGACGACAAAGCCGAGTGGGCTGCCGGGTGATCTCGTTCTAATTTGATTATTTGCCTCGCTGCAACCTCTCGCCCCTGGGGGCAAGAGTGCAGGCCACACCCCTCGAGGAATGCGCCCCACACGACCACGTCCGCCTCGAAAGGCATCACCTCTCTTATCAAAGCCTCCGCTTTCTCGAGCTCCCCCGCCCTCCCGTACATGTCCACCATGCACGCGTAATGCTCCATCTCCGCCTCGACCCCGTGCTCCCCCGCCATGGACTTGAAGATCCTCTCCCCCTCTACGACCATCCCTCCGTGAACGCACGCCGAGAGCGCGTTGACGAACGTTATCCCGTCGGGCCCCGTCCCGCTCTCGAGCATCCTCTCGAACTCCTCGACCGCCCTCGTCCCGAGGCCGTGCTTGGCGAATCCCCCGATGATCGAGTTCCACGAAGCCAAGTTCTTCCCCTCCATGGCGTCGAACACCCGGAAAGCGGACCCGATGTCGCCGCATTTCGCGTACATGTCGACGAGCGAGGTCGAGAGAACGACATCGAGAGGGATTCCCATCTTGAGAACCCACGCGTGCACCTGGATGCCCGTGGATAGAGACGAGCGACCCGCGCACGCGTCTAACATACTGGAAAACGTGAACTGGTTGGGACGGGTATGAGAGGCCAACATCAAGAGGAACAAGTCCAGCGCCGCGGCTAAGTCTCCTTCCTGAACATACCCCTTCACCATTGTCGTCCAGGTGACCACGTCTTTCTCTCCCATTTTGTCAAACACGCGCCGTGCTGTACCAAGATCCTTGTTCTTGACGTACCCGTTGAGCAAGGTGCTCCACGTGACAGAGTTCTTCTCGGGCGTCATCAGATCAAACGCTTGTTGGGCTTTGCTCACGAGCCCGAACTCCATGTAACCCAAGATCAGCACGTTCCATGGGGCGGCGTCTCTCTCAGAGGAAATCTCAGAGAACACGCGATCCAAGCTCCGGCAGCTGCCCAAGTCGGTGTATCCCCTCATCAGGGCAGACCCGACGAAGACATTCAGGTTCACACCCGAGCAGAGGACTCGACTGTGGAGCTGAGGGACGAGAACGTTGAGCTCTGTTCTCAAGAAGGCGCTGATTGCGACCGCGAAGGTGAGCTCATTGGGGCTCTCTCCGGCTCCAATCATCCGGCGGAAGAAGGCGTGGACTCTGTGGGGGTGATTCGCGCGGCGGAACCCAGAGAGCATGGTGTTCCAGGAAACAACATCTCGGTGGGGCATTTCGTCGAACAGCTCCTCTGCGTGGCGGCCCTGGTTCTTCCTGAAGTAAGCCATGATCATGGAGTTCCAGGAGACCAGGTTTCTTGTTCCGGGATTCTGATCAAACAGCTGCCGTGCTCCGTCTAGGTCGGAGCTCCGGATGCGGCCGTTAATGGCGCGGTTTAAACTGATCGAGAGGGTAGAGCTGCTGCGGTAAAAGGAATGGAAGCCAGAGATTGAGTTTGAAGGAAACATGAGAGCTTACAGAAAGCATTACAGAAACAAATGAAGGAGAAAGAGATGGAGTTTACTTGGCTCATTCCATTGAAATTCCTTGCTAATTGCAAATTTTAGATTTAAACAAGGAAAAAAAAAAAGGAAGAAGGATGAAGAAGAAGACTTGGAAAAAGAGAATTGCGGTGAGCGTGGATCGAACACGCGACCTTCAGATCTTCAGTCTGACGCTGTCCCAACTGAGCTATCCCCGCTGCTTTGACTGTGAAACCGATTGTGTGTAATTAACGTTTACTGGTATTTGATTGTTGAGAATAATCAATTTGGATTTGTTTTCTGCGGAGTAGTAAATGTTACCCCAGTAATTTTGTTTTCATCCCATTTTTTATATACGGAGTGTCATTTTTTATTGGAGTTGTTTTAAAAAGAACTTATTTAAGGTTTTGGCGTAAAATTAAAAAAATTACTCGTAAATAATAATAGTATATATACATATATAGTACTTAAAATTATATCCAAAGCTATACAAAAATATTAAAAGGTGACATGACTACAATATTTAAACAAATGAAACTATATCTTTACATTTTTCATCAAAAAACCTTTGGGAGTCTGTGGAATATGTTAAGGAGGTAAGACTGAGTCTCAGATCTAATTGAATAATACTTCATAAAAAACTATCAAATGAATGAATGTCATATTAAAAATATAAAGAACTGTATTACAAATATACGAATAACCGTTTGGAATTAAGATAATTAAGTAAATAAATCATTCTACTAATAGAAATACTAAACGCCTGTATATCATTACCACATTAATTATATACTTTAAGTTTCTCACATATATTCACATGCATTGAATAATGTTAGAACATAAATAACTTGTCTTTGGGCCACAACCATAATTTTGAATTTTTGGTTGAATTAGTTCGTTAACATAGTATCGTAGTCTTGTTGACAAAGAGGCTCAGGAGTTTAAAACTCAGCATAACCCAATTTTTAAAAACAATGAAATTAAAGTTTTACGTGCAACGCTCGAAAAGGATTACGCTTGCACGTGAGGGGGCTTGTTAGAGCATAAATAACCTTTCTAAGGCTACAATTATAAATTTGAACTTTTGGTTGAATTAATTTCTTAACGAGTGGCTGTGGAATTCTGTGAAAATGTGGGGTACTGGGTGCTTATTATGGCCCTCCAATTAATACATACTCCCTCCGTCCTGCTATATTCATCCACTTTTGACTTTTAGAACTGTTCATCTAAGCACTTTGACTCATCAAATTCTCTCAATGTGTAAGCCTAAATATAGTCATGTGTGATCTTGTTTGATTTGTCTTAACATATAGATTATTAATATATAATTTCTATAATTTTTTAATATACAAATTGCAAGATAAAATAGATTAAAGAAATGTATTAGATGATGTGTAAAAATGAAAGTGGACAAATACTCTGGGACGGAGGTAGTATTTAATTTGATGATTAAAAAAAATCTTTTTAAAAAAAAGACATAATCAATTAATTAAGTGTCGTGGCACTGGTTTAGTGAAAAGATAATTCGTTGTTGAGAAAGAAGAAAAATATGTGCCAAAAAATTAAAAATGGGACGTGAACCACTCACTTCATGTACGCTCTGAGCGAACATAGCCATGCGACCACACTGTATTCTCATTTGGTGATTTTAATCGTCTTTTCGATTCCATTCATCCTAATTTAAATTGTATATTTATTATTTACGGGGTCAATTTTCATTTACTGTGTATTTTTATTTTCGTTAGTTATTTGATAAAATAATAAAGTCATATCACCGTTAGTTTCGTAGATCTTTTGTTACCTCTTTGGTCATCAAGGCTCTGATATCATGGCAACGAACCAATTCGACCATAAGCTCAAGCTTGTGTTTGTGGCTTAGCCGCGTATGAAAGATTTTTATATTCTAACATACCTAATCACAAACTTGAGTGTTTTGTTAAGCTGGTTCCTTAACAACGTGCAAGATTTGAAAAGACTACGTCTGCATGTTAAAGGGTATGCAGTGTTAGGTTATAATATAAAAAATCTTTCATAGTCACAACTACATGCAAACTTACGCTTTTGGTTGAGTTGAATTCTTGACAAAATTTAATATTGATAAGATCATTTCAAAACATATAGTTTTAAAGAGTAATTCTAGAGTCACAAATTCTTTATTCACAAGTTACACAAATTAAACTGATCATTTGTACACCTCACCAAGTTAATAAAATATCTATAATAATTATTTAAATACAAAAATAACAAGTTTGTGTAGTTTGTGAACAAATACTTTGTGACTCTTGCAGTATTTGTTTTAAAATATTGCATTTTAAACTCCCCCATAAATCTTGGGAATCAAAATTTAAATAAATTTTCCTTTTTTTGAAGGCTAGATAGATAAATTTTCCTATGAATCTTGGAAGTGAGGTTTTTATTACTCAAGATCTCGGAGAAGTTTACGATCTCTTCATTTTGATTTAAAAAAGTTTAAAAAGATATTAAAGCAGCATAAATGATAAAAAAGGTAATTAGAATTTATTAAACAAAAAAACCAAAAAAAAAACACATATTTAAAGTGAAAAAAATATATTTTGAAACAGATCAATAACATGCTAGAAAAACTTTTTTAAAAAAAGCAGAAAAGATAGGTACATAATTTATGCTATATCTACAAAATCATGTAGATGTCAATGGGGTCTCAATACCCCAATGGTTCCAAATTAGTAGTCCGCTGCTCCAATTTTGCTTGTAATTACACAATTTATTTTTTCCCATCCTTTTAAAACTTATACCTTTTTTTCATTGGATACATTTACAACGAAATATTGGTGGAAAATTTAGAGAGAGAAAATAAAAACATGTTTTTTCTCTTTTTGTTTGGATATTTAATTGTGAGCTAGGTGGAAGAAAAAAATTATTTTACTTCCTAATTAATAGGGCAAATATGAGATTATTTATCAAGTGCTATTTAATCTTTTTCCCATTTTAGAAGAAAAAGTGATGGAGAAATATAATTGAATGTTTTTCATCCTTCTTTATTTTTCCTCACATTAGTTCATAGCTCATTATTTTTATACAATGAAGTATGTTGTTTTAGACTTGATATTTTAGATATTTTGACATGTAACTTATTTTTGATAAAAAGAAAAAAGAAAACACTTTAAAAAGTAACTCTATACGAAGTGTTATTTTTTGAAATCCAACAAACTAATAAATTTATAAAATTCAATTTAAACTTATCATATTGTTAAATATTATCAAATTGACATAAAAAAAAAGATAAATCATTTTGAAACGAAAGAAATACAGAGTATTCGGAGTAATTTTTTTAAAACACCCCAAGAAAAAAACCAGTTGGGGCCCGTGCAATTTTCAAGTCGATCCTACCATTTACCCAATTTCAATCTGATTCGGTGTTGGACCCACACCCCTAGTCATATAGAGTTCCCCAAAGCAATGCTAGGGGTACACCATTTAGGGTACCCCAAATGTACACCACTCTCTTTTTTTCTACACATTTTTATTTGATTTTTATTTGCTTATTTTTTTTTGATTTTTTTTGCCTTTTTTAGTGGACAAAGAGAGTGTGTGGGACATTTGGGGTACACCTTTGGTGCACCCTTAGCATTTTTCTTCCCCAAAATGTTTCAATATCCGAGTTAGAGTGATCCGGGTAAAGCTAACCATGGTTAACTAAAAGCATATTTAAGCTTTATCCCCCTTTTAATCCCGGCATTATTTAATCATATTATTAGCAATTCCTGAGCTCATTTAGCAGCCAAAAAAGGTCCCAGAAAGCGACGGCGACGGCGACCGAGGATAACACTTTTCTCCGCCCGTACACCACACTCCCAATGGCGGCGGCGGCGGCGACTTGCGTGATGATACCAGAGGAGGCATGGAAATGTCTAGAACACCCTTCTAACGGAGTCAGAAACGGCGTTTGCCCCGTTTGCTTGACGGATCGTCTTGCCATTCTCTGCCCCGACTGTGCCGCCGTGCGCCCCTGCGCCTGCCTCCTCGCCACGTCGCCGTCTTCCTCCGCGTCCTCGTCCTCCCGATCCGTCGAATCCGGATTCCCGTCCGACGCCGATCCGAGCTTCCGCCGCTCCAAATCCGTCAGCGTCCCCCTCCCCCGACCGCGCGGCGGCGGCGGCCTCTTCGGTTCCTTCTCTCGGAACTGCGGCGAGAGCAAAACGTCGTGGTTCTGGTCCATCTTCCGATCCTCGACCAGGAGAAAACCGGAATCGAAAGACGCGACACAATCGGGCCGCAATTGCGCCGCCGCCGCCGCTTCCGGCGGAGCGGATGAATTCAAGATGCTGGAGAGGTCCAGATCGATACGCGTGGAGGTGACGCCGCACCGCGGCGGCGGTGGAGCCAGGAAAGCCAAGGGATGGCAGTTTCAGAGTCCGCTAATGGCGTTCCGGCACTACTCGTAGATCGGCGGTCCGTTATTATCGTTAGAGCTGAGTTTGATTTGAACTTTTTGAAAAAAAGTTGAACGTTTATTTGTACTGGGTATCATTTTCTAGAGCTAATTAGAAATGTTGCCACAAATAAACACATTATTACCGATTTACGTAGTATTTATTTTTAGCTAAATTTGATTTAATTTATGTTCATTAGTTTAATCAGGTTAATTGTTCTATATGCATCTCTCTCGTACGATTGAATACATAATGAAAAATTATCGTAATAAATAAGAATAAAACTTAAGAAAAATATTAAAATAGGAGCTTTGAAACACTATGTTTTTATTTTTAAAATAAAAGTTTACAGTGTGACAATATAGTACTGTATATTGACATTTTATAGTTTTTTTGGTATTATAAATTTACATTATTAGCATTATAATTCTTATTTTTGAAAACTTATATTTTTATATTTTTTTCTATATTTTACTCTTATGGTAGTCTTTTTTTCAAGAATAATTTGATGTATCCAAATTTGAATTAAATTTCACTAAGGAAGTTTTTTCAGATAACACAAAATACAAATGTAAGCATAATACTCAACAAATTACAATAGGTAGTGTATCTTAAGAGCATCTTATCGATTAAAATGTTGGGTTTATCCTCATTGGTTGTGTTTAGGGATGGCAATTCAACCCGAACCCGAGTTTAACTGACCCGACCGACCACTAAAATATCCGAACCCAAACCGAGAATAAAATAAATCGAACCCGACCCGAAATTTTTTACCCGAACCCGATATCGGGTCGGGTCGGGTGTGGGTTTATTATTTTACCCGACCCGACCTGAACCCGCACCCGACCCGACTCAAACCCGAATATTTTATAACATAAAAGCCTATCTATGGATATAATGAGCACTCCGTATAACCTCTTGACAAAGTGATACTATATCAAGTATGCCTTTTATAATCATTTTTATAATTTCTTAATAAAAAAATGAGACACAAAAAAAATTAGATGTAATCTTTTTAAAATTATTGGGGTACGCCGAATTGATTATTAGTTAAAAGTTGGGTTCGGGTTTCTAGTTGGAATGTCGGGTTCGGGTCGGGTTCGGGTTTTGGCTTAAAAAGTTGGGTTTCGAGTCGGGTTCGGGTTTAGTTTTTAAAGTCGGGTCGGGTTCGGGTATAGTACTATCCGACCCGAACCCGACCCGTTGTCATCCCTAGTTGTGTTACTTGCACACCACGAGTGTAAGCTACTATACTTTGTACATCAATTCTTTTTACTGGTAAAGCACAAGTACACTAACACACAATGTCAGTGCATCAAATACTATCAATCGCATTAATTTTTGTGCTAGTTTATACCAGTACTGTGTCAATGCACTCTTGTACAACAATAACATTGTTCTTGTCCTCATTCTTCTCAATATAATGGAGGTACAAATTGTGTAAAGAGAAATAGAAAGAAGATTAAAAAGAATATGAAATAGAGTGTAGAGAAAGTGAAGAAGTGTTCATGACTTGTGAGAAAGAGTATATTGCTTTAGGTGTAAATTTTGACATCTAAGTAACTATTGAAGTTTGATAAATAAAATAAAAAAAGTTGAACAAAAGATAGCATATTGTAATATTACTATACTAGTACATTAGAATGGCACATAAAATCTTACCGAGTATAATATTAATAATACATTAGAAGTTCCAGGCTCCGGGATTTTACATAAACGAATATTCTTTGTGGACCGACCAAGCGGTGCATGTATTTTCAGCACGGACTCTCGAATATTTTGCTCCTCAGATGGTGTCGAACAATGGTGCTTGCATGCGTTGCGGGAGATGCCCCAAACGAACCGGAAGGTAGATTGCCGAGAGTTCGAGATCACGCTTGTCAATTTTCTTTTAAAAAAAAAACGTTGAAATTTTTATTACAGAGTTTCATTAAGTTGCAAAAATCAAAATTTGGTATTAATTAGACACAAAAACTCGTACGGTCGTACACTATTAGAGACCACACAAATAATCAATTTGTCACATATAATTGAAAAAAAATCCAATAACAAGTATCAAAAGAACGGGAAAAAGAAAGGTCAATGTAGTGAAAGAATCTAAAATACGTAGAATTTAGTCTACACTAATTTAATATAAACAATTTGTCACATGATCCGAGTAAAGACAGGAGAAATAAATAGGAGTGAATGGCATTATCTTTCTCAGATATTTATTTGTCCAATTTGGAGGTTCAAAGAGATATGTTTGAAGATCCTTAAACATGTGCGACATGTTTGCATGGAAGGAAACTACTCCCAAGTAATTTGTCCCCTACAATATTTTAATATAAATTATTTTTTTTAAGTATATTGTTTTTTTTATAACTTATTCGTCTAAAAAAAACCTTTTCACCATATAAACTTTTTGAATTAATTTTCAACACATTTTGATTGTAAATTGTAAAATTTTTTAGTTATAATATGACTTTTAATAAAATCGGCTTCATTTTAAAGTACTCCCATCTTCATAAGATTGTCACAGTTTATTTATTTGGGTCAAACTGTCGCACATTTTGACCACGAATTAAATATAATCTAAAATAATTAAACATTATAAAAATTTAATGTTTTGAAATGATAATTTTAAATAAACCTAATTGTAATAAATTCACATTATAACTAAATATATTTTTTTCATAATTCACGATTAAATGGTGCCATAATTTGACCAAAAACTCAAACTATGACAATATTTTAGGAAGGAAGAGAGTATAATTTTAATATATCAATTTTTATATTCATTCAATCTAAACAGACTCTTTAAAATAGTGAATATTGTGTTTTTTCTCCATCCACATGCACATTTACACTAAAGTTTTGCATTTTTCGCAATGACAAAAAAGTTTTATTTATTTATAGAATCGTTTCCAAATTTTTTGATATTTTTTTAAGTTTGACATAATTAATTACAATCTATCGATCTCTCAGTTCATGTGTGTGTGTGTGTATTTACTCCATTTGAAACATAAAAAATATATATTTCTGAGTTGATGACCAGCTAAAAAACAAAAACAAAAATGCTTGAAAGTCAAGAACAAGAATTAGACATGTCAACTAAAGTAGAATTTATTCTTTAATTTTTTTTTTCACACCAATTTGTCACCCTACTTGGATTGGTCTGCCACCTGAGCTTATACAAGAAGGGCCAAAGCCCAGGGAGAGGGCCTATGTATAGTGGCCCATTACCCCCATCGACCACGAGATGTGATAAAGCTCAGTCTCCTAAGATTCTTCGAGGCCTGTTCTGAACAATATGTTCAGAACAAAAGTTTGAAAAACATCAAAAACAATATGTCCATCTTAAAATTAGATGGAAGAAGCATATATTCAAAAACATCAAAATTAGTACAAAACAAAAGTTTGAAATAACCATTCATATTATTTTCACTGAATGAATAACAAAAATGAATTAAAAAAAGATTATAATTTGACAATATGAACAGTAAATATGCAACTTAAAATAAGACAAACAATTGGTGTAAATTTAGCATGACTTTTTTTCGTGATAAAAATGTTGGTATTCACAATTATGTGGGAATTAAAATGAGAAAAAAAAAAAACAAAGATGATCACAACTGTCACTCACAAGTCACATAAAAAAAAAACCATTTCAGCCTTTCTTATTTCTAGCATCTGCTTTCCAATGTCTTCTGCTGGGCATGACTCTGGGCGTTTCATTCCTAGCCTGTTCAGAGACATCCAAGGCAATCCGGTCGCTTCGGGCAATGTCCGGTTCATCATTACCCGAATGTCGTCGCATCCGGGTTGCATCATCGGTTATGACTTCTTGCTCTCGCCTCAGCCCGTGGGCTTTTCGAGCATCTTGTTTCCAGTCCCGCCCACAGTAAACACGGGTCACGGGTTCTTGAAAAATCGGGTTTACGCGTCTCGGGCACTCCTGGGCAACCGCCATTTCATTCTGACAAGTGGCGTTTACGGGCATCGGGCACTCCCGGGCAACGGGCATTCCGTTCTCTCGGGTGCCCGTCACCGACACTTCTGGGAGGATGTGAGGGTATCTGTTGTTTTTTGGAGATTCCCAAACTTCTTTGGCGTCCGTCCGGGTGGATTGGTTCGAGTCATTGCCCGGTGCTTTACCCGTATCGGCTTCGAGACGTTTCCGAGCTCTATACCTGCGTTGCCGTTCACGGTTTTTGAGGCGACGCATCGTAGCCTCATCGTTGCTCACAGACTGGTCCTTGTCATCATCGAAAGGGGTCTCCAGAAATCCATCCATAGCTGTAGTAGTGTAAGAATCTGCTCTATTTCCACTTTTCAGAGATGATCAACGACAACAAACCCAGTAAAAAAATCCAGTTTCTGAAGGGAGTGTAAACAGACCTTGCCCCTACTCGAGAGTAGACAGACGGTATGTTCAGAGAAGATCAAAACAAGAAAAAAAACCCGCAAATGTGCCTTTAAGTGCTTCCCGGCCAAGTGTTGAGAGATTCCTCAGTCCTGAGATGGCAAATTCAAAGCCAATCACTTAGTGTGAGATCCAAGCATTTATTAATCGAAGAATCATTTAAAATGTCTCATATGGAAGGGCGAAATGATATTTTTATTGCATAAAGGGACAAGTTTTTAATATGAAGAAATGAGAATGACCTTTTAGGGGAGAGATGGTAATCAATTGGTATACATCAATTCCCCTCTTCACAAATTTCAACCATACAATTTTACGTTTTTAAAACCCTGTGTAAAACGTAAATGGGCAAAATTAAATAAATGATCAAAGACAATCTCAAAATGAAAAAAGACGGGTAGAAAGGATCAAAGGAGTATTGAGATTTGTACTGAATAAATAGTCTACAAACTGGAAAATAAGGAAAAATAAAGAGAAAAAATGGAAAAAAAAAAGAAAATGGGGAGAAGAGAAATTAAGGAAAAGAATAAAAAGAAAAATTGTTGGATGAGTAAAAAATGAGGAGAAAAAATAGATATTTTCTTTCTTTGTTTGGTTGGAGAGAAAACTAAATATAAAAAATGACATTTTTGCCATTATTTAATTTTGAGGATGAACGGACCAAAAAGCAATTTCAATCATTTTCTTCTCTACACCTACGGTTTTCTTTTCACAATTGGAGAGAAAACTTTCTGCACTTCTTCCACATTAATTTTCTCTTCTTTCTACATTTTCTTCTCTCACCAAACAAGAGAAATGTATTGATTTCCGTGTTTCTTCTTCCCCTCTCCTCTTTCTTTGCATTTTCTCTCTAACCAAACAGAGGGTAAACGCTAAATAAATATAACCATAATGAAACGAGTGGAGTATTAGGATGTAAGTAGATGATCGGACATAGAAGGAACGAGTGAGTAGAGCCAAGTGTGTGTGTGTGAATGGTCTGCTGTGATTGATTGATTCTATACCGCTAGTTCGATAGTCAATAATGAGGGTCCTACTCAGTCCAACCTATCTTTCGAAGCCGGAATGCCATTATGATAATCAAAGTCTTTGATTGCAGAAGTTATATATAGCCCGCCTCAAAATAATGGTTGCAGCAAATGCATATAGTCTTTTTTTGGCATTAAATACTTTCCTTCCCAATCAGAGTGATAGTGATGATAACCAACGTTAGAAACTATATTTTCGCTTCTTGCATGCTTCCACATTCGTTGAACATGGCGTAAAAAAGTGGTTTACATGAACATCTCTTAGCTTTTTGTGTACTCCTTCACTTGTCCCATCGAATCCTTATGCCCTCCGAGCCCTCCAATCACAAGAACAAGTGGTTTGATCCTCTCCATTGATTGCGTTCTCGTTTCAATGCCGTGAGTGGATGAACCACACTAGAGAGAGGTGGAGATGCATAGGAGATCCCTATTAGGGCGTTGCCGATATTGAGTCCAAGAATAGATGTTCGTGGTTCATCTCTAGCGTGGTTCATCCACTCACGACATTGAAACGAGGACGCAATCATTAGAGAGATGTAGATTCAATGTTGGAGAGGATCAACTACTTTGTCTTGTGATTGGAGAGCTCGAAGGCCATAAGAAATCAATGGGTCAAGGAAAGGAGTACATAAAAAAACTCAATACGACATGTTCGTGTAAAACATTTTTTTTACGACATGTTCAATGAATGTGGGAGCACACAAGAGGCAAAGAATATGATTTTAAACGTTGGTGATCATCATTATCATTCCAATTGGAAGGAAAATATTTAAATGCCAAAAAGGATAAAAGCATTTGTTGTGACCGTTATTTTGAGGTGGCCTAAAGCTTATACAATCAAAGAAAATGATTATCATACTAGAGTGTCGAGGTTTGTTTGGTATGTTTGACTGTCATCTGCCCTTATAATCAAATAAATTGAATCGAAAATAAGTTTAGCCAAACCTCGTAAACTTGAATGAGAAGAGCAATTCCAGACGAAGAGAATATTTTTTTTATATAGCTTTTTGCAAATGTACTTTAAGAGATATTGTTAGTCAAAAGTTCAGCACCGAAAGGTTAAATGAACAGTTAAAAAAGGAATGAAAAGAGAGTATTCGACACCTAAAAAGGAACTGAGAGAGTAAAATTGGGGACGCCTCTAGACACCCAAATTCTTGGCAAAATTTCTAAAATTTCGGAGAAATTAGGGTTTCTTTGTTCTCGATCTAGTCTCTGATTAAGCACCCTACCCCCCCCCCCCGGAAGGGTGGGTGAGTGGCAGACCTAACCCGGGGGGGCATTAACTGTGCTAAACAAACAGAAGAAAATGAGAATCTAAGAGAACCTTGTGAGGCCATTAACGAGCTAGCTGAGTTAATTAATAACAACTCTTGTAATCATATAAATCAAACACTTCTTAGGGTTTATCTGCTGTTTGGTTGAATTGACTCTGCAGAATCAAGAATCGGCAAGCAATTACCCAATTACCAAAAACTGAGAAAGATAAACGAAAAAAATAAATAAATACACACGGGATTAACGATAAACATAGAAAAAAATTAAAAATAAAAGCAAGTTCCCGGGTACCTTTGACGGGGAAATTACTGAAAAAGAAGGGGCGTTCTCCGGAGACGACGAACCAAGAACTGCAAAGTCGGAGTAAATTCTCTCTCTCTCTCTATTTTTCCTCCTTTTTTTCTTTTGCAGTTGGGATGGAGGGATACTTATGAAGAGTGTCATATAGAAGTGTGTAAAAACAAAAAATAAATTTACATATTTAAACAACTATATAAAAAATATTTACAAATCAAAAAGTGGAAAGAATATTTTATTTTAGTCAAATAGTCAATGAAGATATACAAGTAAATAAAAATTGTCTTGTTTTTAGAATAATGCAAATTGTGATCGATCATGGGAGAGAAGTACGGAGTATGATTTTATTAATTCTCATGTTATTTGGTGTGATTTGATTTTAGTTTAGTTTAAAGTTAAATCCAATCTGGTGAGATTCGGTTTGATCTGAGTTAAATAAGAATAAATAATATTACATTTTGTCTTAGTGTATTTTTCTAATTTGACCTTTTCAAGTTAAACCAGATAAATTTTAGACTTCAACTAAATAAAAACTACTTCAATTCGTATATTATAAAGGGGAAAAAGATTAAAGTATGAGTAAAACATTGAAAAAATATCAAAACAAAAATTATATATTTTTATTCCCGAAATAAGAGTTAAAATTCATTTACATTATATTACTAATCATGATTATATACATTACATAAAAAACATAGTAAAATGCTCATATACAGTGTCACATTACCACATGTGAACTTTTATTAATGAAATAAATATATGAAACTGCTATTTTGATACTTTTTTCTATATTTTATTTCTATTTGAGGTAATTTCTTTGGTATGTTGATGATTGAGTTTTTCGGTAAGTCAACCTTCCCAATGAAGGGTTAGTTTTCTCCGAGTGTCGTGTCTCTCGAGGAGTGGACGAAGGGAATTAGCTAATTTTTCTAACTAGACGAAGGTTAGGACATGTCTGAAAGTCATCTCGATTTGATTTGGAAATAAACTAAAGTACAAGGTGTTTTTTTAGAAAAAGAAAATAAATAGTACGGGTATAGGACTAGACTTCGGGCCAAGGCATCATCTGAGTTAACTACTGTTGTCACATATTTAATCAATAATTGGAATAATAATATTTCTGTTACAAATATTTCATTAACTTATCCTCTCTCAAAGCAACATTAATGTGTTCTAAAAAAGTTTGGCTTAATTAATTTTATATCCTCATAGACAAGACAAAAACTAATTTCCAATAATTAATTAATTTTTCTCTCGACATAATTAATTAATTTAACAATAAAAATAATTCTAGAACAATTATTCCAACTATTAACTAAACATACAGCGTATATGCCCAAATTTAGCCAGGACCCTAATATGGGCCTTAACCCATACTAGATATCAACAGTGCATAAAAGAAACGAACATTTTATTAAAATTGCAAGTATTTAAACTTACAACAGAGAGCAGAGTTGGAGCTACTTTGGGACAACCGGAACAAAACTAAACTAAAATATTAAAATTTAACTGAGAACGGAGCGGAGAATGGAGTTCCGGGCCTTAAAGACCCGGATTGGAGCTTGATTAGAATGAAGGGGCGAAGCCCTCCTTTTATAGGAGAAATTTTCGGTCCAGACCTCTGACAGGCGTGGGCCTGAGGTCCAGGCGCACGCCTGAAGTGTTAGTGCGCGTGATGGCTTCCGTTTGCAAATCAAACAAGTACAGAGCATATATACTTTTTTGTTTCTTCTTGCGTCACTACCTTCAATCTTTCTTTCTCATTTTTCTTTTAACTTCTTTTGATGGGGATGCCGGCCAGCCACTTGCTTTCTTCTCTTTTGCTGCTGTTGCCACAGTTGGCCGGCCAGCCAGGTTGCGCCACGTGGCAGCACCTGGTTGGCCGGATTTTGACCCGGTCTGAAAATATTTTCTAAAAATACAGTCTTGCTCAAAATTTTATTCTGAACAACTTTTCCTTCTGTGCCGACTTCAAATTCCGAATAAATCTCTTTGCTCTGTTGCATTCCATTTGCACAATCTTTTACACTTTTTGTACCACTTTTGACTCAATTTTTATTCTTTTTATAACAAGACATAACTTTTGTATACTTTTGCAATTATGAATAAAAACTTATAAAAACCATTGAGAAATTGATTTGTTTGATCTAAAATTGGACAATAACACATTAAATATAGAGAAGATAAGTGCGTACAAAATGGACTTATCATATGTATAGAATTGATTTTATTATATTAATCTTGTCAAGAGTTTTCTGAATTTTATTTCATTATAAAAATACAATACAATTATTGAGTAATTGATAACTAATACGGAGTATTCATCTAATTTGACTTGAAATCGTTAAATTGAATAAAAATACTAGGACGAAAAAGTAAGTAAAAATAATAAATTAAAGAGAACATGCTATGAATCGGAAATAGGTACTCATATGGGACAAGGTGCAAAAGAGATACGGGCCAGTGCCATGACCGCTGTTTTTTAGTGGCCATTGAAGCCAATGTCCAAATTCGGACATTTATGATGTTCCGCTCTTAAAATTGATAATATCTATCATCTAATCCCATAATCAGTTCCGACTCCAATGAATACCCCCGCCACATTTATTACACTCCGCAAGTTTATTTGATGTTGATATCGAAATCTTTGGCTTTAAAATCAACTAAATATGCGAGGTGCAATTAACGTAGGTAGGAAGCTAAGAATCCTAAGATTAGTTGGAATCGAAACTGAGTGGGAATTTACTTAAGAGTTAGGAGGTAAAACTTATTAATTTTATGAATAGGACACTATTGAATGACAATAGCTCAAGTAGGGTGGCCATAGAACCTGGCCGAAAGAGATAACTCCTCCTGTTTGACCTTTGATCCTTTAAGACATGCAAGTCAGCAAGTGCAGGAGACACAAGGTTTCCTCTTACTATCCATTTTAAATTTTAAATTTCAAATTAAAATTTATTTATAAATTAAATTGTAATTAAAACTTAGTGAAGATTTATTTAAAAAATACTTTATTAAAAAGATCATTTAAGTTAAAGGTCTCATAACTGTGAACGCTTATACTAAATATAAAAAAGGTAATCCCAGCCCCACACCCCTGCCCGACAATATTAGAAAGGAGATAAATCATAGTATAGTTTCAATCTGATTTTTAGAGAAATCGTCCCGTGCACGGTGCGTACAAGGAGTTATTACAAATGGTAGAACTCTCACATTGCCGCTGTATGTCGAGATTCGACCCTAAGATCAACGGATTTAATTAATATCTTTTCATTGGTTCGATCACTTGAGCTACCCATGAGACACTTGCACGAAATATAAAGGGTAAAGAAGGAAACATAAAAACAAGTTGGCATGCAACATATAGCTTACGTGGATTGTGAAAGCTTTGTTCAAGTTTAAAAATACTAACGATAAAAATTGATCTTTAGGAACTAAAGTGGAAAAACTTTTAAAGTCACATACCACCGGTGAAATCTATCTTCCTTTTTCTATTCCAAAATAAAAGTAATTAAATTATTTGACTTTTTCAGTTTTTGTAGTAATAGTTTGATTAATGAGTATTAGAAAATGTTAATTAAAAAAAGAAAAATTTGCATTAAATACGACTAAAACATAAGATATTTTCTAATATAAGATTTTTACTTTTTTTATTCTTTAAATAGGACTTGATAATATTTAGTGAGCGGAATAATGTCCAGTAATGGTGGACATTTACTTGAATAATGACTAATAAATAATGACCAATGGTCCTAAATTGAGAAATAAAAACATATTGTCATATATTGAAAAAATCAATATGTTTTAGTTCTATTTAGATAAATTCCTTTAAAAAATACGGAGTAAAAGAATTTTAATTAAAATTATTTGAAGAAAGACAAATGTTGTGACCAGTAAAAGAAAGTATCGTGTACTCCCTCCTCCGAAATTGGATTACAATTTGTTGGGACCCTCTCTCGATCACTTTTATTTTTTGTATACTTACATTGACTATTCGATAATATATTCTTGACACTTAATTTTTGTATAATTTTTAACGTAATTTTTTTATATTTAAAATGTATAAATAATTTTAAAACAAATTTTTTATTAAATTAATTTTTAAAAAATATGAGATTATACCTCGTGCATTAAAAATTATAATCCAACTTAGGAAGCAAGAAGTATTATGAAAATTTGATCCATATAGGACTAAAAATTAAAGTACTCCCCCCGTCCCAGAGTATTTGTCCACTTTCATTTTTACACACCATCCAATGCACTTCTTTAATCCATTTTATCTTGTACGGAGTAATTTGTATATTAAAAAATTATAGAAATTATATATTAATAATCTATATGTTAAGACAAATCAAACAAGATCACACATGACTATATTTAGGCTTACACATTGAGAGAATTTGATGAGTCAAAGTCTTAGACGAACAGTTCCAAAAGTCAAAAGTGGACAAAAACTGGGGGACAGAGGGAGTAGTACGTTTATCTGAATATGACCAAGTATGTTGTATTTTCTTTATGTCATATAATTACTCATGATATGTCATATATGCCAGCGTTAGCAACAAATATTGGATAATAACTAATTATACGAATGACTCTACGAATGTGGTTATTAGCAACAAATGTTGGATAATGACTGATTATTTCAATGACTATTCAAATTGTTTTTTATAATGTCGTATTCTATTTGAATTGTGTAATTGGTCATTTTTCACACGTATATTTGGGAAAAAAATGATATCTTTCAATCATATTTGCGTAAATTCTCCTCCTACTTTTACCTCTTTTCTTTTATGCGGAGTATATCCCAATTTTTTATACTGGGTATATTTTTTTTATTTTTCTTTTATAAAAAAATATGTCCCGAACTTATTGTCTCTAAATAAATTGTAGTCGGTATTTATTTATTTTCTTATTTTTCAATTTTTCTTTAATTTCGATAAAATGAAAATAATAATTCAGAAATAATAATGTGACAAAAGGCAAGATAACTGATAACCCATGTCTTATAGACTGAGTGAGTATTGCAGTTGCACGACATAATCATACACTCACATGCCATAGTTGTCCTTCCCACTAATGTCACATCAAGAAAATACACTTCAATATAAATTATCCTAAATAATGTGGCACCGTACGCGTGCATATTATCATACTGTTTGGTAATGTACATGACTACATTTGATAATGTAAATGCATTTTAACTTCTATTTTAAAAATAAAAACATGGAAGTCATATTTTGATATATTTTCAATATTTTACTCATACTTTAGTCATTTTTCTCATACTTCAATTCATCCCTACTTAATAGGTAATACATAAAATTACTCCGGAGTATCTTCAATTTTTTTTAGTAATAGTTAGTACATGTGACATTAACTGAAGTATACAATTCGATATCTTCAATTTTTGGTAAGAACTCTCATGTTTCACATTAATCGAAAAAGAAATCACCTTACGTATCACTCTAAGTCACTCAATATTACGCATATGGCACTCCTTAATCTTTTATACGAATTTAGCTATTTATAGTTCCAATATCTTCCAAACATACCCTCTACCTTTTATTATATTCTATTATTTTTTAATTACTTTCAATTATTTGATTAAACTTAGATTATTCACGTAGCCACTCCTCCACATACATGCGGCTCCTCCTCATTCGTGCGTCTCGCACGTGTGTAAACATCATCTTACGCCGTTTACCATAGCTCTGCGAGATCCCCCTCCTACGCAGTTTACCAATATATAATGCTTAAACAAGTTTGTACGTTTTAAAGTAAGTTCAATATTTAACGCCCATATTTGGCCAGTGTATTTTGGTGTAATAAATTATTCATGAAATCAGTCATACATTTTTGGGCTGTGTGGAATTTATACATGAAAAACAGTAATACACATTTTTGGTGGTGTGGAATTCATACATAAAAAGAACTGTACATTTTTTGGACATTGTAGAATTCGTACATGAAATAAGTCATACACTTTTTGACAGTGTAGAATTTATACATGAAAACACTATCACATAAATCAATGGACAATACACTCTAACATGAAATGAAGGAACACAATAATACACTTACACATTGCCGTAAGATATAACAACATATATTCATTCTACACTACCACATTAAATACTCACATACTCCGTATAAAAAATCACACTGCCCACTACACAGTTACAAGTGAACAACCACACTATCCAAAACAGTCATATATTTTTGGCAGTGTGTAATGAATATTTGTTGTTTAATTAAAGGACAAAATCAGAATCACGGGTACGAAACATATAGCACTGCTATTTAGAGTATTTTAAGGTTCTAAGAGTGCAATTTTGGTTTTTCTCCCTATTCGAAATATATTCGAGTGGTCTTTAAAATTTGTGGTAATGTACTCTGAGGATACATTACGCTTATTTGGCCGTTAATATTACAAGTTCCGTTATTTTAACAAGTATCTCGTACTAAATTTTATCTTGATAATCATTATTTTATTAAATTTTTTTAAAAAAAATTTAATTTGTCAAAGTAAATTAACTTTCAGTTCTAACACTAAATAGATAGAATGTACACTCGTAATATAATATCACAAATTTTTAGGACCCGTAGTATATTTTGGATAATGTGAGATCTGAGAATTATTACACGAAAATCAAAGATACCCCTAGAGTATATTTTAGATAACGTAGGACATGAGAGTTATTACCTGAAAATTGAGGGTACACCGAAATAATTGTCCATTACTAAATATTTCCTCCTTTCCAAAATGTAAGTAACATTTCGAACAACGTGCAAATATCATCTCTATTAAAATTATTAATTTTTATAAATTGGTAGCGAAATAAAAAGTAAAAATTACATCATTCAAAAATAGATAAAAAAATTCTACAAAATAAGATGCAACGGAAGTATTTTATTTTATCAAATGGTCAACCGAAATGAGTAAACAAATAAAAAATTATATTGAGGGAGTATATTTACGAACTAGCAAGGTTTATTTTTCACTTCTCTTTCTAAAATGAATGTTTTTGTTTATACATAAATAAACGATAATTACTTTTTTAAAACTTATTAATTAAAATTTATCATTTACAATAATTTTGCCCGAAATTCAACTAATCTTAAAAATTACACATGAATTTCGGTGTTTAAATATTTTTTAGTAAAATAATATAGTGATATCAATTATATATTCAATCATGCTAAATTGAAATATATATAAGTTATGTTATTTTCTCAAATTATTGAATTTTTTTTAAAAATATTTTAAATAATTTAAAGTACCAAATTTTAACTAATTTTACTGAAATATTTATTAGTGTATGAATTTTTTTAATAAATACTCTCTTCATCTTCTTCCGTTATGATGTTTGAATAAAATTAGTTTTGATTCATTTTATATGATAATTCGTGTAAAATTAAATAACAAAAAGTAATATTCAATAACTAGATCAGAAGTTTTACAAAATTAAAGATAACATTGTTGTCTTATTTTCACACACGATCGGTATCAAATCTCTATTATAGAGCTCCATATGGTTTGGGAGAAGGGGACGGGGTGAGAGTAGTTCTTTGCTTTGTTCGTAGAATCAGATATCTCGATCAATTACAAAGAAAATGAACATCCATCCATAGAAAATAAAATTATTTTTTTCTAAAAAATGATTTCTTCCATTTATGTAACCAAATGTAGGAAATTAGACTCTCTAAAAAATATTTTTCTCTCAATAAAAAACTTTGAAAGTCAAAATTTAAAAGAACAATATCTCTCAAGTATTGTAAAATGTAACACAATTTCGTTCCACCCGTGCATGGCACGGGTAAAAATACTAGTGTTTTTTCATTAACAGATACTATAGTCAAATTTGTTTTCTCCGTTCACTTTTTACGATCCCAATAGAACACTTTAACCGTTGTTATCTACGACTCTACGAGTATATTTGTAGATAGATACTCCGTATATGTTACTCCCTCCGTCCCAAAATATTCACAACATTTCCTTTTTCAGCAGTCGCGGGAACTTTTGTTTATTTCAACGTTTTCATTGATTATTTGATAAAATAAAATATTCTTGACACCTCTTATTTCGAAGAACTTTTCATGTAGTTTTTTTATATGTAAATTTTATTTTTTATTTTTTTACCAATATGTAAATAAAATGAATTGAAAAAACTTGATATTTTGCCTCGGAAATACAAATGTTACAAATAATTTGGGACGGAGGGAGTATGACATAAACAAGGCCTCTACTACCTTCATCTTTGATTGTATCCTCAGTTCACTTTTTATGATCCCAATACAATACTTTAATTGTTACTACCTCCGTTCTAGAGTATTTGTTCACTTTCATTTTTACACACCATCCAATACACTTCTTTAATCCATTTTATCTTGTAATTTGTTTATTAAAAAATTATAGAAATTATATATTAATAATCTATATGTTAAGACAAATCAAACAAGATTACGCATGACTATATTTAGGCTTACACATTGAGAGAATTTGATGAGTCAAAGTGCTTAAATGAACAGTTCCAAAAGTCAAAACTGGACGAATACTCCGGGACGGAAGGAGTATTATCTACTCCCTCGTTCCTGAAAACCTTTTTCCTTTCTTTTTTCATCCATCCCAAAAAACATTTCTCATTTCTATTAAAAAGTCACTTTTACTCTTACTTTTTCATACCCTACCTATCACATCATATCTTTTTACTAATAATATATCCATCAAATCATACTTTAACCTGTCACATCAAAAGACATTTTTGGAAATTCAATACCAAAATACATTCCCTTTAAATCTCTTTTTAAAATCAAAATTCCCATGTTTTCCGGGACGGAGGGAGTATACTTATAGATAGATATATGTTATAACATTCGATACTCCATTCGTTCCTTAAAATTTTTAACGCCTTCTTGAATGTCCCAAAATTACATTATACTTACTTTTTTTTGAAGGAACCTTATACTTAAATGTATTAATATTACATCCATAATATGGAGTATAATATATAGAACTATACTCCCTCCCTTGCCGTCAACTTTTGATTTTTTCGTTCAAAATTGGTAATTTGTAGTCTCAAATTAAATAAAAAGGATATTAGATATTGATATAAAAATAACTTAATTAGATTTATTATATCAAATATTTTCAAAATATTATTTAATCTAACTAATATACTCCCTCCGTCCCAAAATATTTGCAACATTAGCTTTTTCAACAGTCGCGGGAACTTTTGTTTATTTCTACGTTTTCATTGGTTATTTGATAAAATAAAATATTCTTGACACCTCTTATTTTGAAGAACTTTTCATGTAGTTTTTTGATATGTAAATTTTATTTTTTATTTCTAAACCGATATGTAAATAAAATGAATTGAAAAAACTTGATATTTTGCCTCGGAAATACAAATGTGGCAAATATTTAGGGACGGAGGGAGTACAATATATATTTTATTTAATTATGGGTCTAATGTTAAAAGCAATTGACTAAAAAAGTTAATACTGAAGAAATACTTAGAGATCGAGATATTATATTTTTTGTGTCAAAATCAAATTTATAAATCAAGAAAAAGTTAATGGGAAGAAAACTTTCCTACTATTGGAATATTATTTTGTACTCCATAGATTTCATTTCCCCTTTCCCATTCGAGTGGACCTATATGAGGAAAGGTTGTTTAATTTATCTCATAGCATAATCAATCATTCAAATATTATTGACTTGCCGATAACAAATTGTGGTCCACGTCATGACACATGAACGATTTTTTTGGTCACTTTTGCCCTTTGACCATCCAAATTACCAATCTACCCTTCGCCTTCGGTGACGGAAGCGAGCTTCTGGAGGTTGAGCCTCACGACGGTGTCGGCGAAAAGCTTGGTGTCCTCCTCCGTGTTCCCCTCCGGCATGTCCACCACGTACGACTCCAGCACGACGGTGCCCTCCGGGCGGAGCCCGTGGACGGAGGTGACGGAGCGGTAGTTCCTCAGGCGGTGCTCCCCGCCGATGATGCTGAATCCGGTGACGCGGTGCTCGTCGTCGAGGAGGTCGAGCCGCTCGGCGCTGGTGGCCGCCGGGAGGCCGGAGATGACGTTGACGTGGCGCGTGTCGCCGACCGCGTTGCGGAATCCGCCGCCGACGGTGCAGCTCCTGATGAAGTGCTTGTACGTCTGCGGCATGTCGAATCGGCGGACGACGGACCACACGGCGTCGGGCGGCGCGTGGATCTTCTGCGCCAGCAGGGAGGAGCATTGGCCCGAGTTGACCCGGTAGGTGTGGAATTCAACTACCCATTGCTTCAGCTCCTCGAACTCGTCCGGAGTCAACCCGGACGGAACCGTCAGGTGATGGGCCGAATCCGACCCGTCTCCTTCAACCATGAATTCGGTTGCAGCCTGCAGGGGAAGAGAGAGAGATAGAAACAGAGGAGAGAGAGAGAGAGATTCCAACCGTCAAGAGAGAATGTGAGAGAAATGGGAAATTAAAGGCTCTTTTTATTGGAGTATAGGTCCCCAATTAATGGATAAAAGGTATTGTAGAAAAGACTAAATTAAGATTAGAAATTTCTAAAAAAAAAAATTAGTAATGTTGAATCAAAAAAATATTGAAAAAGTATTGAGTCGTACCGAATTGGACGGTCGGTACGGAATTTGGGAACGATACAAAATACTTTTTATACCGAAAATCACGAACCGAACATTCATACTAAAATCTTAGAAAAATTTTAAACTTTTCATATTTTTCATTTAAAAATAAAATTATTTTAAAAATTAGGTTTAAGTTTTAGTATGTGTAAGTTATACTGAGTAATTTACCAATATATGTAACAAAAAAAATATCCATTCCTGGCAGTGTAAGTCAGACACTTTTTTCCTGGCAGTGCAGGACGGATTTGGCTACTCCGTTTTAATTTGAAAATTTTAAATGAAACGGAGTAGCCAAATCCGTTTCACTTTATTTAAAAAACTTCAAACGGATTAGGCATATCCGTTTCAATTGAAATTAAAGCTAGTTACGGAGTAAAGTAATCCGTTTGCTCTCTTCTTCTTATCTCCTTTCTCTCTTTAGTTTTTATCTCCTTTTTTTTATCTTCTTTCTCTCTTTAGTTTTTATCTCCTTTTTTTATTTAGTGTTTTTAGTTTTCTTTATGTTTTTTTAGTGATCTTTATGTCTTTTAGTTTTTACTCCTAATACATTGAATTTTTTTACTTTCTTTTTTCACTTTAACTTTTTCAACACATTTATTTAAAATTAAAAAAATATACTCTAAATTATACTCCCTCCACCCCAAAAAGATCTATCCATTTCATTTTTTGCGCATATCATAAAACAATTTTATCTCATCTCAAATGCCAAAAAAATATAAAACAACTTCTACCTGCAATAAAGGGTAAATATGGTAAATTTTAGAAATTTTAGATATGCATAAGAGTGTTTTATGAGATGTGCAAAAAATGAAACGGGTAAATCTTTTTTGGACGGAGGAAGTAATATACTACAAGGTACAATTTACTCTCCCTGTTCAAAAGAGATTTTCCTTTTATACACATTATAATATTTCTAAGTATTTAATCGATTTCTAAGTATAACATTTAATTGTTTTATTATAAATAATTTCTAAGTAACAAAAATTAATTGATTTCTTTCAGTATAACAGTATTTTTATTTTTAAATTATATTATACAATATATTTTAGATTAAAGAAGTGTATTGGATAATGTGTAAAAATGAAATTGGACAAAAATGGAGGATAAAATGGAGTATAATTTATTTATAAGTGACAAAAATTACTTGAACAAAATAATTTTAAGCTAATAAAAATTGGAACAAAAAGTGAAAGGAAGTAGTGGAATGAATTAGCCAAACAAAAAAATGCAATTGTGGAACCGAGAAGCAAAACAAGTAAAGCAACAAAAAAATAAACAATTGAACGGATTAGCCAAATCCGTTTAGCAATTAAATCAGAAAAACTGAGTAGGCTTCTCCGTTTCAATAAATAATATACCAACAAAACGGATTAGCCTACTCCGGGTGGTTTTATTTGGGAAATGACAAAATAAATCTGCATATAAAGGAATGCATTACACTTCTTTTACACAAACAGGGAAATGACCCAGTTATACTTTGATCAAGTTTTAATTTCTTTTTTGTAGATGAATATAAAAATATTACAGTAACAAACATTCAAAATACTTTTTTATTATCTATCATTTTTTAGCTTGTGAAAATATAAACTAAGTTTTAAAAGCATTTCTTAAATTTCATTATTCAATTTTCAATTTTTTTTGAATAAATGTACTTTTGTTTTTTCAACAAAAAAAAGGGTTTTGTTACATTTTAAAGTGTAAACAATGTACGTATGTAATCATCTCGATTTGTATCGAAACCGATATCGAATTATCTGGAATCTTAGTAAATATTTTAAGATCGAGATTGATAGAATGTTAAATACAGAGATTCATGTTCTTATTTTCAAAATTATTCGGAGGATAGAGAAAGATTGTGAATCACATATATATTTTATATTTTCTAAGAAAAGAAAGAAAGTTGAATTACTCCCTAATCCCTATTATTTTAGGACGAACTAAAATGGAGAGTAAGACGATTAATTTATGACAGAGGGAGTATATATTTTAATTTATTAAAATATATAATGTATAATTAAAAAACAAATCAAAACTTCTACTCCATATTTTCTTACTATACTTTAAAATTGCGGAGTATGATGTCTCCGGTTTCAATCTTTAGAAATCACCCCTAATGGGACTAAAACATTGTGTTTATCCCTAAAATAGGAGTTCATGTTTTTTATCCCCAACTAGGACCTCTCCCGCCATATTCTTTCTTTCTCTCCCGATTTTGCCCTCCTTTTTCTTTCCGCGTCACACTTCACAATCCTGCCCCGTCTACATTACAACTCTTTGTAATACACATTACCACATTACATACTATGACACTTTACATTACAATGGTTCGTAATATTCATCACCACATTACAGATTATGACACTGGTAATATCCACATTACATACTTTGCTGGACTNAACTTCCTTTATACGTATTTATTTTTCCTTGTTTGACCCATTTATCTTTTTGTGTTTAATCACTTAATGCTTAAAGAAATAAAATATAGAGAAAGTGTTAAAATAGGAGTTCCATATTTTTATTCTCTAAATATATGTTCGCATTGTGGTAATATGACACTCTACATAGACATTTATTGTAATGTACATGGTCATGCTTGCTAATGTAAATGTATTTTAATTCAAATTTTATAAATAAAAACATGAAAAATTAAATTTTATTTTGTGATTTTTTCATTTTTTACTTTCACTTTAGAGAAAGTACAAACATCGCAGCTCCATTTTTTTTACTTTCAAAATAGAGTTTGTATTGTGGTAATGTGACATGTGGACATGTGGACATGTGGTTCAAGTACTTGTGGCCTTGTGGACATGTAGCGCGACCAGTGACGAAAAAATAGTTCTGTGTCACAAATGACGAGGGGTATTTTGGGTATGGCGACGCAAATTAAGTCCTATTTGGGGGATTTAAGTTTTGGAGTCCTATTTAAGTATATTTGATATGTTTTAGTCCTATTTAAGGTTTTTTCTCTTCAATCTTTAGCCTTAAAACTTTAAAAAGGCAATACGTACGCGGTATAATAATACTTTCGTAATTAATCCGCATTTCGGAGTATAATCTTTTGGAAAAATTATCTAAAATAATCCCAACTTTACCCGGTCTTTCAAAAATAATCCCACCTTTCACTGTGATGCATAATAATCTCAACTTTATTGAAATTTGCCAATTTTGGGTCGCCGTTAAGTTTCTAACAGAGGGTTAACGGAAATGCCCGTTTTAGGCAACAAAATGAAAGTTGGGATTATTTTTGATGAATTTTTGTTTTTTAATTTTTTTGAAATTTTTATTTAAATTTTTTTGAATTACTTTCAACCTCCATTTCTTTTTCTTTTTTAAAGATTATTCTTACCTTAGAAAAAAAAGATATAAAAAATAATGAAAATGAGAAAAATAACTAAAACCATACAAAATTAATCAAATAAATAATGTAATCAATAGAAATTAAACAGAAACTGGTAAGAAATAAAATAAATATATACGGAGTGGTGGGTTTTAACATTTTACACACTATACGGAGTCTTAATGTACTACTTATTTTTTAAAAGAACAAGCCGTCCTGTAAAGTTGGAATTATTGTAGATAATTTTTTCTAAAAAATAAGAATTCATATGTTAATACTTTGTATAGTGCGTAAAATATTAAAACCCACCTGTATATTTTTATTTTACTTTTACCAATTTCAAGTTAGTTTCCATTGATTACCTTATTTATTTTATTATTTTTGTATCATTTTAGTTACATTTCTCATTTTTTCATTTTTTTATATCTACTATTTTATTTTTTTAAACTAAGACTAATCTTTAAAAAAGGAAAAAGAAATGATGATGGAGGTAGAAAATAATTTTAAAAATTTAAATGAAAAATTTAAAAAAAAAATGAAAATTCATCAAAAAAAATCCCAACTTTCATTTTGTTGCCTAAAACGGGCATTTTCGTTAACCCTCCGTTAGAAACTTAACGGCGACCCAAAACTGGCAAATTTCAGTAAAGTTGGGATTATTATGCATTATAGTGAAAGGTGGGATTATTTTTGAAAGACCAGGTAAAGTTGGGATTATTTTGGATAATTTTTCCTAATCTTTTTTAGGTAGTACTCCATCTCTCCCATTTTATAACGTCTGTTTTAGTTTATAATGTTTGACTAAAATTATTTTTAAATTATTTTATATGACAAATGATAGATAGTTAAAAAATAAAAATTACATATTAAAATACTACATCAAAAGATCTACAAAACTAGTAGTGACAATAGTACTTTATTTTATCAATTTGCTAACGAAAATTGAGAAAGAATGAATGAAGTTTGACCCTATGAATAGTGAACAGACATTATAATTTGGAACGGAGGGAGTAATTGTCAAAACACTTACACTTTTCATTAAAAAATCATTTTTTTCCCATACTTTTTTTATCTATTTATCACTTCATTTTTTTACTTATAATCTGCTCGTATACATCATATTTTACTTTTATTCATCACATTAAGGATAAATTTGGAAATTAAATTCAACCATAAATATACATTCCTTATTTATCTTAAAAGTCAAAATAAAAACCGTTTTATGATACATAGGGAGTAATGTTTTGTTTCTATTGATGTTTAATTTAATAAACCCACAAAATTAAAATATAGGAAGGATTGCAATCACTTGGGGTTTCTTTGGATGAAAAAAATACTCCCCCATCTCATATGATTCGTATTTTTTAATTTGACTTTTCACGATTCAATTATATATTTTTCTATAATTTAATCTCAAAGGTGACGACAAAAACCAAATTATGAAGAAAGATATGCGACTGAAGGAGTATTAGCTAATTAATTATATTTCACGGCTTATTCAATCACTTACTTATTTCATAATGTCAAAAATAGAAATTTATTTTTTGAAGACTCTCATAACATTGATTCGTGTAGGTTCACCTCAGTCCAAATATAGCAATAAATAATAGTCTAGAATTGACTAGAAATAATACCCCATTTTATCTTGATGAACCTTTTAGAAACTAGCCTTTTTTTTGCAAAAACAAAAAAAGAAATTCACAGAATTGAAAATTTCAGATAACTTTAAATGAAACAAGATAAGATGTATATTTTGAAAGAGATTTGAGAAAGATCTAAATAATTTATAAAAGGACAATTTCAGTAGCTTGTTCGTTTAGGTTGCTGAATTAATTAATTAAATAGGGAGTAAGAAAATTTCAAACAAAGGATTAGTTTGGTTCACATTACATGTTTAGGAACCAATTACTTCTGTCACTTAGACAACTGCTTCAACATTTATTTTTAACATTTTAAACAATTATCTAATGACAATGTTTTATTTTAACGTTTTTAAAGTCAATAAGCATAAAATTACATGAATACTATTATGAGCCTTATGATGCCATATTCAAAAAATTAATGATTCTAACTCTTAATTTCTCCGGTAAACCCTCCCTCAGCCCTGCCAAAATCGATTCCTACCTCTCTTCAATTACAACACGTAGTTTTAATTGACTTTAGAGTCAAAAAAATTGACTCTAAAATCAAGTGATATGCAGAGTGCAATTGAGAGGATGGGGTGGGGGGGGGGGAGGAGGTCGGGGAGTGAAGGGTTTACGAAATGAATTTGAGGGATAGGAATCGTCATAGGATGATGTTTATGTTCAATGCCAATTGAACAATGCCCTTAAAGATTATCTAAAATACTAATTAAACTAGTTGAAAACGGGAGTTATATTATCCCCAAAGAAGTCCTTCATCCAGCTAAAAATAAGTTAATGATTTCATTTTATTTAGTTTAAAACACTATATAAAACATACCAAAACAGTTTCTAACTCGTGTTTCCCACGACTTCGTATACTCTTAAGTAAAATATATTGTGTATCTATAAATTTGATTACAAGATATGAAATGAAAATTGAAAAACTAAGTGAAATATGCATTCAAGTTGATATGTTACATCACCAATATATAAAACATATAAAAATATATTTAGATGGTACTGAAACACAGAATAAAAATGTGAATGAAATAAGAAAATGAGTTTGTAAAATAAACTACATATTGCCAGTTTAAATAAAAGCATAAATTTTAGTTTGAATAAAAAAATAATACTAAAAACTTTAAAAGTTTTTTTGAAAAAAGTAGTATAAATAATATAATAATGCACATGCATTTAATTTTTTATAGATCTTTGATTTTTCAAAGAGCAGGTCGGGTCAAATTTTGGGCTAGAACAATATATACAAGAACTTTTTAGGCCCAAGTTTGGCCCAACTCATATACGGGACTAAATATGGAATTTACTTTTTTTTTGAATGCGGAATTTATTCTTATTTTATTATAATTATAGTAAGAGAAATTTACCTAAATAGGACTAAAACATAATGACTTTCCCAATATAGGACCATATGTTTTTATTTCCCAATGTAGGACTTTTGGTCATTATCAAGTAGTCATTATTCAACTAAATGTCCATCATTACTGGTCATTATTCTTCCCACTAGGTCATTATTAAGTCCTATTTAGGGAATAAAAAAGTTTAAGTCCTACATTTAGTCCTATTTAGGGCAAATTTCACTTATAGTAATAACAAATATTATTATTCATTCGGGTCCGGCCGAAGTATGGGCTTGAGCATAAAACTTGACTCCAGTCCAAAAATATGCGGGCCACCATTTATAAATTCTGAGCCCGGCCTGTACCTTAAAATGGTAAGCCAAGGATGCAGTTTTGTGGGTAGACTTTTGTGGACGGACTGGGAGCTCGGGCCCGTGATCGGGTCTACACAAGGCCAACACTGAAACGTATATGTGGGATTTATATTCATTTTTATTTTAGTTTTGAGTATCGATAAGTCGATATCAATCATATAATTATATTTATGAACTATATGTATCACCTTTTCATATTCTAAAAAATAATGGCCTACATGAGTTGTGTACAGGGCCGGTTCCGAAAAATGAAAAAATAAAATTGGCTCGGTCCAAAATTTACATTTTGGGCCCTATTTTATTTTTTTAGAATACTTTTGCTTCAAAATTATTAACAAATTTAAAAATACGGAGCCCTAAAATTTTAAGAGCCCTGTGCAGTTGGCCACTTTGTACACCCTCCGAGCCACGCATGGTTGTGTACACATCCATGCATGAATCCATGACTTTTTGCAGTTCGGAAATGTATGGACCGCTCAAATTTAAGCCACTTGGTGAATTTAAAACAATATTTATATGAAAGTCTTTGGAGGAGTCTATTAGGTTCCGTTTGATATACGAAATTGAAAGAATTAGAATTAAATCATAATTGAAATTTTCTAGAATTGAATTGGATAAAATTAATTTTTCAATTCTAATTTATTTTTTTGCAGTATCAATTCCAAACAGCACAATTAGAAATGAAATTCCCTATTCTAATTTTATAGTTTGAATTCCGTGTACCAAACAGAGCCTTAAAGTAAATACATGCATTCAAAATTATAAAAAAACTTGTGATTTAGAGATTAGAGTTCAAATTTAGTTGTCAATCTATTTTGAAAAAAAAATGAGTTCATGTGCAAAGATCAAAATGTTGGTGTTTCCATCGAAAGTTGAAGAGAAAAATACACCCTCCATTCCATAAAATCATTCCCCTTTTGTTTTTTTTTTGAATTTCCTAAAACACTTCCACTTTCTATTAAAAACCACTTTTACCCTTATTTTTTCATACCCTACCTATCACATCATACTTTTTCACTAACAACAAAACTATCACATTTTACTTTTACCTATCACATCAGGGGCAAAATTAGAAAGTCAACCAAAATTACACTTTCCTTATTTTTGCCCAAAGTCAAAAATAGAAGGGTTTAAAGGAACGAAGAAAGTATAATGTAATTCAACTCGAATTTTTTATAGCTCAATCCAGTACTTTTGATATTCGAATCATAAATTTGAGATTTTATTTTATTATTTAGCAGAATTAAAACACGTGATTCATATACTATATATCAAAGTCTCTAAGACCTGATTTCCACAAAGTTGACAAAATCATCCTATGTGTTCAAATATAATGGTGCAATATCAGATATAATGACGATTAGGGTGAGAAATGAAAGTATTATGAGAAAATCATCCTATGTTTTGGCCCGTCGAGACCAATTAGGAATTCATTGATTATCTTAACAAGGCTTGAGTGGACTCTAGCAGAATGAGATTCATCCTTTTTTTTTTGTGGATGTCAAAAAAATTATAACGAGAATAATCATGATTATGACTCTCAATATAAGTTATGTGTTGTTTTTTTTACCATTTTTGATTGATATTATTTTCAATTACTACGCAGTTTATTTGCAAATTTGTACGGAATAAAAAAAGTGGCTTATGTCACATTGTCACCTCTTGCTTTGTAATAATAGAATTTTTTATCTAGTTTTTCAAATCCGTATAAAATTTATTTTTTTTATTTTGACACCTACAATTAAATAAATTGAATTGAAAACAAAGTCGGTTATATTTTGGTCATCGGCAACTCTTAATTAGATCTTGGTTTTATTTTCATTATTCTCTTAAAATGTTATTCTCGTTTTAATCAAATTCGTAAGTGTGAATATTATATCCTTCATATATAGAAGATCCATAAACTCAAACTTAAAATCCCATTTCCATCACTCAAATAACGTTAAGGCCCTATTTGGTACACGGAATTCAAATTATGGAATTAGAATTGAGGACTTCAATTCCAATTCTGGTGTTTGGTAGTATAAAAATTATGTGGGTTTGGAATTGAAAGTGTAAATATGAATTGAAATTGGTAAAATTCAATTCTATGGAATTGAATTCAATAGAATTTCAATTCCAATTCCGTCAATTTCGTATACCAAATGGACTCTAAGATTTTAGATACTTTTTAAGTTATGCATTTAATAACTTAGAAAATGTTATACCACTAAATAACTTTTTCAAAATATTAAGACTAAACGTTAAAATTATTCGGATACAATACTTATGTCCATCAAGCTCAACTACTATAAGCATTGCTTATTAATTACTGGAGTATTTTTTTGTAAACAAGTAGAATAGAAAAAATAAAATACTCGTAAGAGAATACAAGATATCACATTTTTCCTCTACATAATCTTTCTATATAGATTTATTTCACAATTACAATAAAGTTTAACTTATTGTTCATAAATACTAAAATTTTCCAATTTTGCACTTATTCTCGAGTCATCACCTTTCTAATCTCTTTTTGGAATTTTCCCATGGTTATAGGAGGTAAAGCTACGGCCACCGCCACACCCTTTTTGTCTTCCACCCTTTTATATGGCACCAAGTACCCAACCCCATAGAGAGCCGAAACAACCCCACCAAACATGGGCCTACCCCAACCCAAATCCACTTCATCAAGCCCAAATTTAGTTGTGTCCATGACAAAAAAGTTGTTAAGGACTGGCCGCTTGGGCCGGCCCTTAAGAACCATAAGATCTGCCAAAGACCTGACGTAGTCATCGTTGACTGCGCGCTTAGCCTCCCTGATCAACTCGGCTGCGTACGAAATTGGATTCGAGCACAACATATCTGCCGTGGTGGTGGCTGCAATAGGCACCATCGCATTCCCATAGTACCCGAGGGGTAGCGTGTTACTGCCTCGTAAAACGCTATCCCCTCGAACATTGACAAGAAACGTCAAGTGGACCCTAGATTTAGGGTTTGGATGGAGGGCAACGGTACGACATTTCCACAGGCACGCAAATAGTGCCTCGAATGTCGTGCTCGAAGGGCATTTGGCCTTGAGAGCCTGTAACTCTCTTGAACCAAATGTGAATGAGCGTTTCAACATTAGCGTTTGGAAAATCCTTTTGTTCCCAAAGAGCCAACCGAGGTGTTTCAGAAACCTCTCGACGTCTACTACGAAATTGCCGTGGAATACTCCCACACGCCAACACCTCTTGCCTTTCGATTCGTGGGACTCCTCAAACTCCCTGTGCCGGGATGTTATGTCCGGGGATGGCCTCGCATTCAAGAGCTCTCTCTGCCAAATTGGCGCTACGGATGGTTCGGTAGCAGACTGCCCCAACTCGCTGACCGCATTTAGGAACTGTATGAACCCTTGGACGTCCATCATAGTGTGGTTGAAGCGAATGGCTAGTGCAAAACCACCACAAGCGAAACGAGTTACCTGAATAATTCACATGTCACAAATCATGTGTCCAAATCATATCGTGTACAACTATATTATACTCCCTCCCTCCCAAAAAGTCCGACACGTTTCGAAAAAACTACGTCCCGTAAAGTCCGTTATATTCTTATTAAAAAACCACTTTTACCCTTTACTTTTTCATACCCTACCTATCACATCATACCTTTTTCCTAATAATCTACCCATCACATCCTACTTTTACCATCACATCAAGGGTATTTTTGAAAAGTCAACACCAAAATATCCCTCCCTTAATTTTCCAAAAAGTCAATATGTACCAATCTTTTTGGAACGGAGGGAGTATCATTTAATTGTACTCCCTTCGTTCCAACAAACCCTTCCTCTTTCGTTTTTTTGCTTTCCATAAAACATTTCCACTTTCTATTAAAAAACAACTTTTACCCCTACTTTTTCATACCCTACCTATCACATCATACTTTTTCACTAATAACCAAACTATCACATCTTACTTTTTCCCATCACATCAGGGGCAAAATAGGAAAGTCAACCAAAATTACACTTTTCTTATTTTTCCCCAAAGTCAAAACCGGAAGGGTTTTGTTGAACGGAGGGAGTAACATTTTTTTTTATAAAAATACCTGAATATGAACAATAGGGCAATCATAGACTCCTTTAGAGCCAGGCACATTCATGAGGAGCTTGTCAAGGTGTGGGCATGGCAGACGCATGCTCTCAAACCCCATCTTCTCAAGCTCCACATTAGCTCTCGCAGGGACAAACCAAACCCCTTTCCCGTTACAGTTCACCATGAGCTTCTTGTTCTGCCCTTCCAGAACCCGCCCGGCCAACGGGTAGTAGAGGACGAGCGCCTTGGCCACCCCTTTCTTGACCACCTCCCCGGGATCCTCCCCCCGCATTCGCTCGCTCCTCTTGTAGAGCATCAAGACCGGGACCTGAACCCGGAGGCTGCCCTGGTCGTCGATGTCTGAGAGGGGCTTCAGCTCGCGCGGGGTCGCGGTTTCGGGCACGATGAGCTGGGCTTTTCCCCTTCTCACACAGAAGAGGAGCGGTGTCGTGGTTGCGGTGAAGCATGCCATTGGTTTGTTTGTTTGTTTGGGTTATTTCATGTGGATATATAGCTAGAGAGGTTGGAAAGGTGGTCAAGAGAGGGTTTGGTTTGGGAGGTAATAAGAAGTCCACACATGGAGGCCGGATTGATTTATGCTATGGGACACTACCACTAAAAGCACAAAAATGTTAGGGAGACACTAAAATCGTGACACCATTTTGGTTTTCCCCGAAGCACAACTCCTAAAAATATAGCGAGTGTTAGGGAGAGATCATACATTTGACACCACATGCGCACCAATGCTCACACAAACATTTAATGTCCGCGCACAGACATTAACAGTCTCTGTGAATTTTGGTGTTGATTGCTTGATGTTCGTCTAGCACTGCTAAAAAAACAAGTTGTTATGGCCTCCCTTGGGTATGGGTACTTTATTAAGGGTGTAAGTTAATATAATACTCTATTTGTCTTACAAAAAAAGTTTTATATGTTCCTTTTCGTTCGTCCAAAATTTTTTCACTTTATAGTTCATATTATTTCTATCTTCATGCATCAGTTTTAGTCAAAATTTCATTTTTCTGTTTTTACTTGGGTAAATAGAAAATGATGTTGGTCTAAATTAAAAGGAGATACTATAAAAAGGTTCTTATTCACCAAAAATAATTTATTTTTTGACAAATGTGTACTTGGTTTAGCCAAGTGATTGTTGTAATGAATAAGAGAACATGACACGAGATGCACATGGCATCTACATAAGATTTAGATTTGTTCTATTTTCAAACTCACTTCATTATTATAATCGTGTGCTATGTCGTTGATTTTAATATTTGATCAAACAAGAGTTCATTTATGTGCTATACAATCTTAGCTTGTGAGAGCCCATACATGATCCAACAATTAAATACTAAAGTACTAGTTTTCTACCCCGTGCTACGCACGAGCTTGTTATTAGGGCTCGTTGTCATAATGTTATTGATGCGATGGTTGAAAATGGAGAGTTTGGTTTATGATTTAATTTTCTTCCGTGCTACGCTTGGGCATGTGTTAAAGGGTTGTGTATGTTTTGGTTTTGTAGGATTTTGAAAGGCTACATTGTATCTTTTTTGTTTTGTGAAATGTGAAGAGTGATATTATTCTATTTTGGGGTTTTTTAATTTGATGTTGGTGGTTGAAGAGATTCATTTTTTGTAATGATTTTAAATGTTCATTTTGGCATTGTACCGGTTGATGTTCATTTTGGTGTTTTGATGTTCATTGGGGATATATGACGGCTGGGCGTCTGTACATGTTACTATTGAAGCGAGAATTGCGAAAGACGAACATCAATGCTTAGTGTCTGCACACATTGGCCTACACGTTGGCGTTTAATGTTTGAGGTCTGTACGCGTTGGCGTTTACTGCCTTGTCACGTATGACATGTGTCAACACTACAACCCCTAAACTATCTTTTACATACATATACATACATACATACATACA
>OOIL02003033.1:329397-355577 GCA_900332095.2 Cuscuta campestris | reverse complement strand
GGGGGGGGGGGGGAGGTAGGGGCACTTAACCTGTGCCCCAAGGAGTAGAGTTGGTTTACAAAATGATCCCAGAAAATAGTGTCAGTGTACTGTCACTACTGTGTAAGTAGTGTAAAGACACAAAACGAAACACACAAGGAAGCACTAAGACAAAAGTATATTATTCCACAAACAAGTTTTTATGGGATAAGTATTACTTCCTCTATCCTGTTGGGGTTTTCCAACTTGTTCGGGCACAAAGATTGAGAAATATCAAGGTTGCGTGGTTTGAAGTTTGTTGAGAAGAAAAAAAATCATATGAACTGCAAATTTCATTCCTTAAATAGAAAGTCAAAAAATGTTTTTAAAAGAACAAAGAAGGAATGTTGGAAGACTCGAGGAGGAGGGAGGGAGTATATAGTGTATACAGTTCACGAAACTGAAACCAAATCTTTTTAAAGATTCCACAACCTAGAAGATACACGAGTTGAGAAACATCATACAACAAAGATACAAACAGGGAAATATGTTTGATTTTAAAAACAGATATAGTATCAAAAGTCGAAATTTTAATTCAAAGAGCCAACTCGGCGGACTTGCCAAGAAGTGGCAGCTAATTCCTATGCAAAGCAAACATCAAAACCTCTTTTTTAGCATTTGAAAGTAAAAAATAAAGGCAAGACTTGTGGTTACTACTTTCCCTAACTGTTGAGATGATTGTGGTTCTTCAATGTTAATCAATTTAAAGAAAATAACATTCTGCATAAAAAAGGACAGTGAAAAGAGTAATAGACTCTCACAGGCGAAAGATTGGTTAGAAATGGCTAAAGACTACAACTTTCTACAAGGCAATGAAGGGAGAAAACCAAATTCTTTACTTATCAAATGGGAAATAATACGAATCACAGAGGAAGTAATTTAAATAAGATATGAATGAATGCAACATATATAGCATAATAAGAATTAGCATATATGACCACTCGTCTACAAGTTTATACAACATTTTACCTCTCCTGGTTCTACGGTTATTACGTGGGGTGTGAAACCAATCCCAGCAGACCCTGTCCACCAAAACACAACTCAAATCATAATTAAAACCGAAAAGAATCTTTAAAAAGAACATCAAAGAGAGTAAAAGGGCAGTAGGATTCAACACACCAAGAGCATCCATCTGTTTCTTTACTGAGCCAGGCGGCCTCCCACGGGCTTTCTTGGCCTGGTTCTCGGACGAGAGAGTTTGGGCAGCTGCGCTGGAACCCGGCCCGCCCGAGTCCTGCCCGCCCATGGATGAAATTGGAGTGACCGGAGTAGGAGACAGTCCCAGAGCAATGTTGCCGTCAGGTGAATACTTCCTGGGCCGGCCCCTCTTCTTCCTGGCGGGCTCAATGCTGCTGAAACATGGCGCCCCAGGCGAGGGCGCGTCCGAATAATCCACTGGGGCGGGTTTCTGAGCCGTGCCCGGGCCCACGGAGGCAGGACCCGCCATGGAACTGAAAGGAAACCTAGGGTTCTGTTGCGGCTGATGCTGAGATTGCTGCTGCTGCTGCTGATGGTGATGGTGAAGCATCATGGCGCTGTTGGGTATGGCGGCGGTGTAGGAGTTGTGCTGCTGCTGCTGCGGCGGCACCATCTGGTGGTGGTGGTGGTGGAACTGCGCCTGCGGGTGGTGGAGGGTCTGGTGGTGGTGGTGGTGGGACAAAGGGAGTTGGGAATCTTGGGAATCCATTGCTGGGATTGTTCAAGAAAACACAAAGAAATGAATCAAACAACTGAACTAATCAGTCCCAAGAAGAAAGATAGAGTAAAGGGGTTCTTGAAATGGCGGTGGATTTGGGGACGATTCTACTGCCTGCACCCAAAAACCTAGAAGTGGGGAGGAAGAAGAAGAAGAAGGTGGAAGGGAAACGAGAACTCCGCTAAAAGCATCATCACTCCCTACAGTGGAAGAGTTCTAAATTCAATATGCATCTGGGGGTGAGACTTTAGAGAAATCTAATTAATTAATGATCTCAAATGTATTGGAGGATGCAACAATAAGTAGATCTATCTTTGAATCTAACAACCCTTTTTGAGTGTTTTTTATCTACTCTACTTCACTCAAACAAAACATGTTCACACTTTCTTCTTTCTTGAACCTTCAAAAAATAAATTTTGATTTCATCTTTATTCAAAGAAATAAGAGCTACTCCTTCCGTTTGCAAAAATACTTCCCATTTTGATTTAGGACAAAAATAAGGAATTGTGAAATTATACGAGTAGTTGATTTCCAATTTGTTCATGATGTGATGAGTAAAAGTAAGATGTGATGGATAGATTATTAGAGAAAAAATATGATGTGATAGGTAGAGTATAAAAAAATAACGGTAAAAGTGATTTTTTAATAGAAAGAGGAAATGTTTTGTTGGAAGTGGAAAAAATGAAAGAGAAAGTGTTTTTGAGAACGGAGGGAGTACCACTTAAATATTACTTCCTTCGTCCTAATTTATATTACATATTTTCATTTGGCGATGTATTACTGAAATTATTTTCAAGTCATTTTATGTTATCAAAAAATATACTCCACAAAACTAGTCGTGAAAATGAATATTTTATTTTATCAAATGACTATCGAAAAAAAGAAAAAAAGTAAATAAAATTAGATGTTGTTAATAGTAAACATGCAATTTAATTTGCGACGGAGTGAGTAAACTATTATATAAAAAATTATACAAAAAAATGAAGAAGAAAAATTTATTATAATTAATAATTAATGAAAACAATCAAGTAAAAAACTTATAGAAAGAACATAATAATGTACTTTGGGACGAAGAGAGTAGAACCTCGGTGCACCATAGATTTTTGTTTTGTATTGTTTTATGGTATTTTAAGTGTTACTTTTATGATTTTCTATATACAAATTAAATTTCAAACACATACTACCTTCGTCCAAAAATTTCTTTCCCGATTAGACTTGGTACAGAGATTAAGAAAAATTAAAAAGTGTAAAGAAATTTTGCCAAATTAAGAAAAATGAAATAAATTTTTAGATGGAAGGAGTACTATTTTTTTACATTTCACCAAACATTTTTTGTTTCTTAATAATATTCTTACATTTAGTAAAGTCAAACATGCAGGTTCTTTTAGTGATGAATAACAAAAAATGCACATCATTTCTTTTAGAATTACATAATTTTACGTAAATGCTTCAAGATTTAATAAATGACATCAATACTCTAAAAAAATTTCATATTTAAATCACTGCTCCAATAATTATAGATGTTTATATTTGTGCTATAAATGTTTGTAATATGTACCGTATAACCGGTTGTACAGTATTTCCTTAACATCCACAACAAATGTTTATTTATGAGTAACCCAGTGATTATTTTCGAGCAAGTGAATACTTATTCTTGAGTAATAGAATACTCAATTCTCTAATATTCAATTATGCTAAAAAATGAGCATTCAGTTTTCTGAAAATGAATATTTTGTTACTTGAATTTGAGTACTTAGTATTCGACAATGGGTATTCATCAAATGTACGAAAAATACCGTAAATCCAAATGTATGGTAGAAGTACTCCCAAGTGTTGAGATATTGATGCAATTATTTTAGAGTAATGATACGAGTTTTTCATACAAGCGAGACAACCCCAAATATAATTGGGCCTTCATTTTTCTTCGCCGAACTCAATCTATTGTTTTGGCAAAAACGGGTTTGGCCTGACCCAAGTTTCTAAAACATTGGGTTGAAGATCCGGTGGGGCAAAGCCCGTCTCAGACTGGTTTCCTGACTTTCCCCAAATGGACATTCAAGCTCCGTGTAACGCTTGCTACTCTCTCCACGGGCGGCGGGCACTTCACGCGCCGCCGTACTTCGTTAACTTCCATTTGAACTCCGCCAGACGCAGCCACAAAGTGACTTCAGAGCTGCGACCACTGGCCGCCGTCGCCGCTCCAAGCGCTTCCAGCTATCCCCTCTCGAAAGTTCCCGCTCACAAGGTCACCGTTCACGACCGTCAGCGCGGCGTCGTTCATGAGTTCTTCGTTCCAGAGGTATCCATTCCAGAAATTCATATGAAAAATAGACATAATGCAGGATTATGATAGAAACTGATCACAATTTCAGCAGATGTAGCTTAGACATTACGGTTCTATGATTATCTAGAGCTGATTCAAAACAAATCACAATTTCAGAATGCTATGTATATTCATAAATGCAGGATCAGTATATATTGCATACAGCTGAGGACCAGAACATAAGCCTTCCCTTTGCTTGCAGGCACGGTATGGATTCGGTACCTGATTATTTATTGCGGAATGCGGAGTACATATGTGTATGTGCACAACATTTTAAAACTAATACTACCTCCGTCCCAAATTATTTGTCACATTTCTATTACCGAGGCAAAATATCAAGCTTTTTCAATTCATTTTATTTACATATTGGTAAAGAAATAAAAAATAAAAATTATATATCAAAAAACTACATGAAATGTTCTTCAAAATAAGAGGTGTCAAGAATATTTTATTTTATTAAATAACCAATGAAAACGTAGAAGTAAACAAAAGTTCCCGCGACTATTGAAAAAGCAAATGTGGCAAATAATTTGGGAAGGAGGGAGTACAATCAAACAGAGAGTACTTTTGTAATTACACTGTTTTTATTTTCATCTCCATAATGATTAGTTTAGTACTTTAGGACGAGCGTGTCAAGCAGTTCTTCTGTTATAGACAAGAAAATAGTCTGTGTAGTTTGGTTGACATGGAGAGGAAGCTGAACGTCACAACTTAACATTTGATTATTGCTTCCCATTGCAAGTTGTGATATGATAGAATGGCATCAGTTCAACCTTTTGTCCATCTCTAATGGAGCTAAAAGAGTTATTTTGGAAAATGGTTTAGCTTCGGGTAAATGAGTAGATCAAAATGACATTAAACTTTCATGGATTAGCTTCTTATTTACTATGAACTTTTGGGAAGTAAATGCACCAATGCTTCAACTCCATCAAGGGTCTATCAAAAGCATCCTCTTGGAGTCTTAGACTCTTAGTAAAAGGCTTTACATTCCATATCGCGATTAGTGTTCTAAGTCAAAACACGTACAAAGTAGAAATCTGGTGAAGGTTCTTTTACAACCCCTTGAGAAGAACAAAAAGTGAAAAACAAAGCAATTAGGGAACGCTGTTTAGTTTGTCATTATTACTTGAGAATTGAAAGGACTCTCCAACAAATACAGAAGCACTAGAAAATATATTTTCTGCTTCCTAGCTTTATTTTTGTCTTATCAAATATGAACTTGAAACTTTCTTCCTTTTCTAATTCCTGCTTATGTTATGGAGATTTTAATGTCTGGTAAAAACTTGGTAATTATGTCTAAGTTAATTATTTGGCATGCCGAAGGATGTTGTACTAGCTGTGCTGTACGTGTAAAATCTGGGCAAATACGACAGGCAGAAGCATTGGGGATTTCAAATGAACTTAAAGCAAAGGTATTGTTCATTTTCTTCTACTTGAATGGACTAAGTCTTACGTGTTATTATCTTACCTTACCCTACTTTACACGCTTCCTCAGTTTCATTTTTGTTTAGTATTGTGGAGTCTAGCAGGTGGCTTTTCTGAGCGCAACATGTTGGGTGTTAGGAGAGCGAGAACTTGAAAAGGAAGAGATTTTAGAATAAGTGTAAATGCATTTACAGAATTCGACAAAAACATAACACAAAAAACAACAACAACCCAGTGGGATCTCATGAGAGTAGGGTCTAGGGACTAGGGAGGATGTGTGTGCGCAGACCTTCAAGAGTAATCTACTCCATCCATCCCTTATATGGTCATTCCTCTTTTTGGACGCCCTAATTAATCTTTCCCTCTCCGTTGAAGGGAAGAATTGTGTGCTTCAAATTACTTTTTTGTCCGCTGCATAGCTCCCTTTTCTTCCTTTTTTCTTTCTTATATTTGTCACATTCTTTGGTTTCCCTGTCAATTCTCCATTTCTTTCTTTTTTGCCACTTTTCTTTGGTCATCTTCACAGCACTCTTTATGGCTTAGGAGAACACCATTAATGGCAGTTGGGAGACATACCCTGATTGATATGATACATTTTTGGGCTCACTCTCAGACCCCCATTGATAGAGGTTAGGGGACCTACTCCAGTTCTCTTGTCTGATGGCACCAGTGACACCCTCACCCTCTTGACCACCTTTGAAGGTAGGCTTGGCAGCTGGGAGATTTACTTTGATTGAGTGGCTTTTCATGCATCTAGATTTTAAGATGCTGTTATAAAGTTGTTGGGGTCATCAACAGCTTCACCACTGGATGCTTTATTAACATTAATGTGACTTTGATGGTGGAAGAGACGAAAACAACTGAAAATTCATTTTGCTGCCATTCATTGACTTCCCCCATTTATGCATCAGAATTTCATTGCAGAAGCATTCCTTTGATTTTTGTGAATATTATTGACTGCAGAGAGACTGAATTGTGGGCTGCTTGGAGGAGAAGAGAGGGATGGCTGTATAAGAATTTGAAGTCTAATTTTCTAGGGAATAGCGTTAGCAAGGGAGGGGTTGTTGATTAAAAACTTGAATATTATATGGAGGCCACCCCTAAAGGACCACGAGCCGCTGGGTATGGACTTCCAGACGTGCAATTGGGTTAAACGGGCCACAGGCCGTTGGGTACATACTCCATACAGAACACTCGGCTAAAGACAAACGAGCCGCTAGGAATGAACGTCTAGACGGACACCTTGACAAGCAAGGTGGGCCAAAACCTGCTCTGATACCATGATAGTTTTTTTTTTTGTATATGTTTGTTTATTGTGTATTGGGCTAAGTAAATCATAGGCCCGAGACTTTATGTATATATATCCCATGTAACTAATGCAAAATCAAGTTTCACACAAATAAGTTTCTACATGGTATCAGAGCAATCCTAGGGCTACTCGTCAAACCCTTTCGCTCACGTCATTGGTACACCGTCGTCTTCCTCGGCGTTCGTCGCTGGTTCTCCGTCTGGTGCGTAGGTGAAGGATCTCGTCTGGTCTTCTCTCGCTGGTCTGTCTCGTCGTTCGTCCGCAGCCTGTCCCTTGTCGATCACCATCATGTCCGGTGAAGTTGCGTCAAACCCTAAAAAGACAAGGTTGATTCATGATCCGTCGTCCATATATTACCTTCATCCCTCCGAAGGTCCGGGGATTATCAAACCTACCGACGAGCATGAGTTGTTTGCGTGGTGTGCTAATCATCAAATCATTTGTAGTTGGATTTTTAACAGTGTTGATGAGTCTATCCAACCGAGTATTGTTTCTCATTCAATTGCTTATGAGTTGTGGGATGATTTGAAGAAACGATATAGTTGCTCAAATGGGCCTCGTGTGTACCAGTTAAAGTCTGAGTTGAATGCCCTACGTCAGAAGGGTCAAAGCGTCGTTTCATATTATAATCAGTTTATCACTTTGTGGAACCAACTGTACGGCTCGTCTGACCTCACCGGGGGCTGCCGGTGTGAGGCTGCTGGGGTCACACGTACCCGTCTTGAACGTGACAAAACAGTGGATTTTTTACTCGGCTTGGATGATGAACAGTTTGGTAATATCCGTTCCCAAATCATTGGTACCGAACCGGTGCCTGATCTTGATCGTGCATATTTCTTGGTCACTCAAGAGGAGCGTCATCGCCATATCGTTCGTGCTCGTGATGATCGTACGGACTCGGTTGCTTTTGCCGCGAAACAAGACAAACGCCTCCCCGTACCGAATAAACCGTCTTGCTCACATTGCGGTCGTACTAATCACAGCATTGACACATGTTTTGAGCTCATTGGATTTCCAGCTCAATTCGCTCGTGGTGGGGGGCGAGGTCGTGGCAGCCGCGGGGGGTCTTTCTCTGGTGGTCGCGGTGGTCCTCGGCACGGCAGCAACACCTCTGCCGGCAGTGGGCAGACGGTCCAGGGAAGTGGTGGCAGTAACCCCGTCGGCAATGGGCAGGCAGTCCAGGGAGGTAACAGCGGCAGCCCCGCTGCGGTCCATGCGTCTGTTTCTGATTCGGGAGGAAATCTCAGTGATCAAATGTCTCGTTTAATGTCGATGCTGGAGGCGTCGGCATCTCATACGTACACTGGTAATTCTTCTTCTGACTGGTTAATTGACAGTGGCGCTTCACACCGCATGACAGGTTCTCTTGCTCATTTATTTAATGTTGAGGATGTCTCTCCTCACTCCATTTGTCTCCCTGACGGGTCTCATGTTCAGGCCGTCAAACAGGGAAGTGTGCATTTGTCATCTCGTTTGGTATTGCGGAATGTGTTATACGTACCAAACTTACATTGTCACTTGATTTCGGTTGGTTGCTTAATTCGTGACAATACTTGTTATGTAACTTTTAATGATCATTGCTGTGTAATACAGGACCGTTCGTCACAGATGGTGATTGGACAGGGTGATTTGCAAAATGGAGTGTATGTCTTTGCATCCGTTCCTGCGTCAGCACTCGTAGCCAATATCGATCCTTTTGTGCTTCATCAACGGCTGGGCCATCCCTCCGTCGATGTTCTTCCTTTTCTTGGTACTAATAAGACACAGTCTGTTATCCAACAATTACAGTCGTGTGAAATTTGTTTTTTGTCCAAACAAACTCGTTCTCCGTTTCGTGTTAGTGATAATAAAGCTGATGCTATTTTTGATTTAATTCATTGTGATTTGTGGGGGCCTTATTCACCATGCATCTCATCTGGGGCACATTATTTTTTGACTATTGTTGATGATTTCTCTCGGGCTATCTGGGTTTATCTGATTAAATCAAAGAGTGAAGTTACCTCTTGTTTACGCCGATTTTTCACAATGATCCACACTCAATACTCCAAAATAATTAAAATTGTTCGTTCTGATAATGGTACTGAGTTTCTCAATTCTCCTTTACGTCAATATTACGAGAGCTTGGGTGTGTGTATTCAAACGCCTTGTGTTGGTACCCCACAACAAAATGGGCAGGTAGAACGAAAACATCGTCATATACTGAATGTGGCCCGATCCCTCATGTTTCAGGCATCTCTTCCACTTGAATTTTGGGGAGAATGTGTCAAAACGGCTGTTTATTTAATCAATCGTACTCCCACAAAAATTCTTGGGGGTAAGTCACCACTTGAAATTCTTTCTTCCAAACCTCAAGATTTGAGCCATCTCCGGGTATTTGGGTGTCTTTGCTATGTCCATCCTGTTCCTAAACCCAAAAATAAATTCCAACCCCGAAGTGTTAAATGTGTGTTTCTGGGTTACCCTTACGGTACCAAAGGGTGGAGAGTCTATAATCTTGACACACATCGTTTCTTCCACACGAGGGATATTTCCTTTGATGAAACCGTATTTCCATTCGCCATCCCCACTCCCTCGTCTAGCTCTCAACCTCTCCTCTCTCCCTCCCCGTCCGATTTCACTGTTTCCCCTGTCCCTACCCCCCCTGCCGTACCGGTTACCCAGCCGGTGTCCACCAGTCCGGTTGTCCCAGTCACTCCGGCGACCCAGCAGCCCGCCGTCCAGTCCCAGTCCACGCCGGAGTCTGCCAGCCCCTCCACTTCTTCCGATGACGACGACAGTCCTGCGTCTTCCTCGGTGGAGACCACTTCTCCATCGCCCATACTTCCATCCCTTCCGCCTCGTACACGTCGTCGTCCGTCCCACCTTAATGATTATGTTCTCAATACCGCAAAGATTGTCACTCTGGCTCCTGTCTCCTCCTGTTCTTCACGATCTGGTACTCGGTTTCCTATTACTAACTTTGTTCATTATTCTAAGTTGCATGACAGGTATAAGGGTTTTCTTGGAGCCATTGATGCCACCTCAGTTCCCCGTAATTTTCGGGAAGCTGTTCAGTATGCCTCTTGGCGTGAGGCTATGGCCACTGAATATTTGGCTCTGGAGCGGAATCACACTTGGGACATTGTAGATCTTCCTCCTAATCGTCGGGCCCTTGGTTGTCAGTGGGTATACCGGACCAAATATCATTCGGATGGTACTAAAGAACGCGATAAAGCGCGTCTTGTTGTTTTGGGCAATCATCAGGAGCTGGGCGTTGACTACACTGATACTTTTGCCCCTGTTGCCAAATTGGCGACCGTTCGTGTTTTGTTGTCTGTTGCAGTGGCTCGTGGTTGGTTTGTTGATCAGTTAGATGTTAATAATGCTTTTCTTCATGGGGATTTACGGGAGGAGGTCTATATGAAAATCCCCCCAGGTTATACTCAGTTTTTTCCAGGGAAGGTCTGTCGTCTTCGTAAATCCTTATACGGCCTTCGCCAGTCACCTCGTAATTGGTTCACTAAGCTTCGTGTGGCTCTACGGCAGTATGGGTTTCGTCAGGCCCATGCCGATCATACTCTATTTGTCCTCCACCGTGGCCCTGATATGGTGGTTGTCCTTGTTTATGTTGATGATATTTTGGTGGCAGGTAATAATAGGTCCTTATGCACTTCCTTCAAGAAATATTTGGATGATTGCTTTCGTCTAAAGGATCTTGGTCCGGTGTCTTATTTTCTGGGTATCGAGTGTGCTCGCTCTCCTGTCGGTATGGTCTTGAATCAACGTAAGTATGCTCTTGATATTATTGATGAGGCAAATCTTATTGGATGCAAGCCCGTGGACACGCCTCTACCGGTCAATCATCATTTGGCTCGATCCACTAGTGCTGAGATTCGTGATCCTCAGAATTACCGTCGCCTTGTGGGCCGTTTGCTGTATCTCACTATTACTCGTCCTGATATTTGTTATGCTGTTCATACATTGTCTCAGTTTATGCAGGCTCCACGCCTTGATCATTGGAATGCTGCTCTCCGTGTTCTTCGTTATCTTAAGGGACACCCTGGTCAGGGTATCTTGTTGCGTAGTGACAGTAATCTTGCTCTTACTGCTTATTCTGATTCGGATTGGCCAGCTGTCCCCTTACTCGTCGTTCTGTCACCGGTTATTTTATTTTGTTGGGTGGTTCTCCGATCTCATGGCGCACTAAGAAGCAAACTACAGTCTCCTGGTCTTCTGCCGAAGCCGAGTATCGAGCCATGGCTCACGCATGTGCTGAAATCCGGTGGTTGCGTGGTATCTTGGCGGCCTTGGATGTTCCCTGTGTCGCGACTCCTCGTTTGTATTGTGATAACAAGTCTGCTTTATTCATTGCCGCCAATCCAGTTTTCCACGAGCGCTCGAAACATATCGACATTGATTGCCATATTGTCCGCGAATGTCTTCAGCGCAAACACATTGTTACGGCTTACGTTCCTACGCGTTTTCAGACGGCAGACATCTTCACAAAGGCTCTCTCCGGTCCTCTTTTCCGCTGCTTATTGTCCAAGTTGGGCATTCATGATATTCTTGCTCCAACTTGAGGGGGAGTGTTAGCCTAGTATATTTGTATATGTTTGTTTATTGTGTATTGGGCTAAGTAAATCATAGGCCCGAGACTTTATGTATATATATCCCATGTAACTAATGCAAAATCAAGTTTCACACAAATAAGTTTCTACACTATGTTTTGCCATTTGGTAAAAAAAGGTCTAGTTGCTTATTTTTTAAGCCAGAGTTTATTTATTTCATTGTAGCCTGAATTATCTAGGGGACCTAATTGCTGCATCACAAAGATTTAGAGGGCCTTCTCGTCCTTTTTCCCCATATTAAAGTACAGAGCATTAAATTAGCAATATTGAGTGTTTAACTTTGGTGAGTACCCTCCAGGGATGGATCTATAAAATCTCCTCTAGGGATGTGTCAAGTGCAGGAGGTCAATTTAAAGTTCTGAGTAAAACTCTTCCCAATTGAGTCTATATTCCTATACAGCTGATACAATCTCCTTGGAAGCTGCTCAGATTGTGAAGAGGGAGAGCTTCAAAAAAGGTTGTACAACCATTACTGGCAGTTTGAGACAGATATGTGACAGAGAGAGGAGAGAGATGAGGGTTGAAGAAAAAGATATTGTTTCATTTCTTTGCTAGTGAGAATACAGGGATACAGGCTTATATAGCCACACCAGATTAACAATCACTTGCAACAAACTAACAAATTCTAACCACTTGCAACTAACTACTTAATCACCTGTATCATACTACTCCCCTTAAAACAACCTAGCCCTCAAGGTTGGAAATTTGGAAGGTTCAAAGTTAATGTTTCAGCTCATTCCATGTAGCATCTTGCACTTATCGTCCTGCCCAATTGATCAACCATAGTGCCTTGGCAGAGTGGTTACATTTAACTGTCCTTTGAGCTAGTATAGCAATGGGTTGCAGCATAATGGTAGGAGCCGGCCCTTGTAACCAGGGGTATATGTGGTTGAGCTAGTATTGTCCCTCTGAAATGTTGCAATAGGAAGATAGGAAAGGCGTTGTGAATTTGTGCACCTTTAGGGAATAATAAATAATAATTTGTAAGCTAGCTTCTCAAGCCTAGCTTGTCTGGTTCCTAGAGATATTCCTCCACACCAACACATGACCTGATCCTATAGCCATTTTCCTTGTTCTCTTTATTACTGGTGACACTGGTCTTTGCATTACTCCGGCCCATGTTAGCTTGTTTGTATGGTTGAGTGTACTCTGGAACAGCCAAGACAATTGCAACAATTAATGCTCCTAGGCTCATTAATTGCATTATAGACTTCACTTGTCCATAAGAGTGCTTCTTCCTGAAGTATATCAGTCAGCGGCAGCTGAATTTTAGTGGTGTAAGCTCTAAGCTGTAGCAAAGCTGTCTAGACAGTACTCCAGGGGCATTTTGGGCTCTTGTGGTATCATTAATCTTTCACCCCCATCTATGAGTTGGCATTGCTACAGCAATGGTTCAAGATGAGGTATTTCAATCTTGTTTGGTCAGATTGATAAGCGAGTGGTTAGAATCAGAGTTCGCAATCAATCTTCAAGGATCGCAAACACAATTTAATCGACCAAGGATCTTGAATGCTCATATTTGAAGGCAATTGATTTGATTGGAGCTCAACAACAACAACAAAGCCTTATCCCATTAGGTGGGGTCGGCTACATGGATCAAACGACGCCATTGCACCCTATCGTGTATCATATCTGCTGTGAGATTGTTCACGCAAAGGTCTCCCTTGATCAATGCTTGCCAAGTCCTCTTAGGTCTACCTCTTCCTTTAGCCACATGCCTATTCACCATTTGATCAATCCTTCTCACAGAATGCTCTATTGGTCTTCTCTCCACATGTCCACCTAAGACGAGTTTCCACCATTTTTCCTACAATATGTGTCACTCCAACTTTAGCTCTCATATCTTCATTCCTTATTCTAACCATAAGAAGAGAAAAAATTCCTATCTAGAATCAAACTGCTTCGAAACCAAAGATGCAATCTCCTAGGAAGCTGCTCAGATTGTGAAGAAGGAGAGCTTTGAAAGAGGTTGTACATCCATTAATGGAGGTTTGAAACAGAGATGTGAGAGAGAGGTGAGAATTGAACTGTTGAAGACGAAGATATTATTCTATTTCTTTGATATTGAGAATGCTGGGAAACAGGCTTATATAGCCACACCAGATTAACAATCACTTGCAAAAAAATAACAAATTCTAACCACTTGTAACTAATTAATTAATCGCATGTGTCAAAAGCATAGCACTAGAGCCCATGTTTGTGCCCCGTTATGGCATGAAATACCCAGTAACTATCTTGATGGGGGTGTTCATGGGAATGAAGACAGTATGGTAAGCCTTGTCAATCCATTGAATATTACGGCATCTAAAATGCAAATATTTGTTTATATGGTTAAACTTTTTCTTAAGGAAAGATAATCTTATACTCCGTAATTATTTGTTGACACATTGAAGCACACCTTGTATTGGTAGACATTCATAGTGACTGTGTGTGGGCATGAAAAGTGAAAACAGACTATTGGTTGAATCACTTTTTTGCAATCCAATATTCTTGTTTGTGTGGCAATCCATTTTGCACAATTGACTTCAGTATTTGAGATGCTCTTACTCCTGATCTTTTCCATCATCTCCGATGGAGCCAAAATTTCACCATTTTTTGGCTTTGGGGTGTGATGGAATAAATCAAAATGGATCTCTAAACTATCCGTGCTTCTTTAATTAATGAAGTAGCAGTTAGTCAAGCAATGCAATTTTCGACGTTGAGCCGGGGGTCTCTTTGAAAACAGCCTCTCTACTTTCAAGTAGAGGCAAGGTCTGCGTACACACACCCTCCCCAGACCCTACTCTTGTGGGATTTAACTGGGTTGTTGTTGTTTACTCCTGACCTTTGCAAGAGTCATTAACTGCTCTTTGGGATGCTTTACAAGTCCTACGTATACATCACCAAACGTGGTGGTGGGTGTTGAGTATATAATCCCACATCAAACACCCAAGTTAAAAATAAGAACTAATATATAAGAACATGAGTTACATGGTATCAAGGGCAATGCTTAGGAGCTCAAGAAGAAGCCCGTCTATTCAACTAATTCAAGCAAGTGACAACTTGAGGATATGCAATCTTGTTATTGGTGATTTTGTCATAATGTGTTCTTCTTAAGCTGTAGGGATATGCACTTCTGTGTGTGGGGTTTCCATTAACTGACCTTGAAGTTGAAACTCAAGATGAGGATGAGGTAACTCATACTCGAAACGATCTCTCGTGTTTTTGCCCATAAATTTGTTATTTGGCTGGCCTACACAAGGGCAATGCTGTCATAAATATAAGATCTTGTCAACAACTCAAGCTTGTAGTTGATATGGAATGCGTACTTGATGAACGCTCTCATTTTTGTTTCATTTTTCTAGTCTCGTTTCATGTTTATTTTCTGATTTTGTGATATGAGAGACCTGCAGGTATATTGGCTCCAATTCGGAAGATATTTTGCCCGTGGATCTATTGTGAGTAAACATTTTCTTGAACAGATTTGAAAAATTAGTTAGCAAAAAGCCAAAATATACTCCCGCCCTCCCACCATTTTTGTCCCTTTTCTACCTTTTATGTCTATCCTATATTTTTTCTATTATACTTCTTCCATCATGTAAAACTTTTCTACTTTCTCATCTTACATGTCCATAAAACATTTCAATTTGGCCTAAATGACAAAATTGCCCTTACTTTTCTTATATCTAACCAAACCTACCCTATCTACATTCTACGCCCTACTCATTTTGACACTTCTTGAGCCCTATTCTTTTCAATTGTTGTCATTTCATTTTGGTCGAAGTTCTACCGCTTCCCCTTCCAAAAATCAAAACATAAAATGCTTTGCGGGATGGAAGAACTATCATATTTGGTCATTCTTATGTTACATTTTGACATCAATATCAATCACATAGTCTTATTTTTCTTGACTCAAAAAAAGTGGAATGGAGGGAATTATACTACTTCCTCCGTTTATTAAAAAAAGATGCACCTTTATTTTTTGTGCGGTCCACAAAATACTTATACCCCCACCTAAAATGTCTAAATGTGCACCCTTTTTCTTCTTAATTGCAGATAATTGTTTTGGGGGTATTTTTAGACATTTTAAATGAGGTAGAAGTATTTTGTAGGATGCAATTGAAAAAAATGTAGTGAGTATATTGAAGTAAAATTAGAAGATTTATTGCATGTGTTTGGTATGGGTAGGAAAGAGATGATTATGCCTTGGAATTAGCTATGGGAGATGAGTGAAAAGTGATCTAGAGGACCGAGGAGTTCAAGTGATCAAGTATGACAAATTCTCTTTCCCTTGCATTCTCATGTATCTACTTTTATCATAAATGGTAATGTAATTTAACTAAAAATAGTAATGTATTTTAATAAAAAATCATTTCAATAGATTTATTTTGTTGAAAATTATTAAAATTTTAATTTATTATATACAGTAAAAAATAATCACTTAAAAATACATACAGGTAAAATATTTGAAACATTATAATTATATTATGTCATGATGTATTTTATTTTTTTATTTTTCTACTTTAAAAATATCTTTTATTTGACTACTTGTTTGAAATTAAATTTATTTATTTTTTATCATTGTAAAACGTTTTTAAAAAATTGGGAATGCCACCCCTTAACCCCACCATACTCTTTAGCATAGTTTTAAAAACCGGACCGAACCGGACGGTTCGGACCGGGAACCGGCAAACCGGAGGTCTAACTGGTCTGGTCCAGCCCCAAAGACCGGAAGGTGCATCGAACCGGCACGAACCGGTAAAAACTGGGTAAAACCGGTCCGGTTAACCAGTGACCGTTTTTTTCTTTTTTTTTTTGCGCAAATGTCTCACAAAAATGGTTACCAACAGGTTTCGGACACGCAACCTACTGTCCACTGATTAGGCTATCTCCAATTTAGATATCATCCCTTTTGTTTCATGAAGAGATTATTAGCTATAATATTACATTCTTAAAAGTAAACAATTATACATATTCTAAAAAGACTTTTTTTATGTTTAAAAATTTTGAAAAAATTAATGTTGAAACTGTGATTCAAATTCTAAAATATAGATGCAATTGATTCTAATATGAACTTCATATACAAAAGTATTAACTCATATAAATATTTTTAAAATATTATGTAAATTATAAAATAAAAAATATAACCTCTTATTTTACGGAGTATAAATTTTTATTTGTTTAAATAAATTACTATATATATATATATATATATATATATATATATTGGTTTTGGTGAGAATGCAATCTTAGGAGAGAAATGAGAATGAATCTGGTGCTTTAGATTGTGAGATCTAAGGGTCAAGATTTCATCAAAATTAGATGCACCAAAATGGTGCGAAAATGCATCACGTCGAAATGCACCATAAACCTTCGAAAATGCACCATCTCAAAGCGCAGGATGCAATCTGAGCCGCACGATGCATCAGATCCGACGGCTAGATTTTATTCTCATTTCTCTCCACAAGGTGCATTCTCACGGGAACCAGCCCATATATATATATATATATATATATATATATATATATATATATATATATATATATATATATATATATATATATATATATATATATATATATAGAACTTTTAAAGATGCTTGAACCACCGGTCCGACTAGTAAACCAGTGAATCAGTACCTTGACCGGTTCAGTCCCCGGTCCGGTTCTGAAAACTATGCTCTTTAGTGTGTATTTGTCTCCTGTCATATTATTTTCTGGATCTGCCACTGGGTTTATTTATACAATGAGATCTCATTTACTCCCTCCGGCTCTAAACAAATTTTCACTTTCGTTTTTTCTGTCTCCAAATAAATTTCTCTTTTGTCTTAAAAAACTTGTTTTACTCCTCACTTTTTCATATCCTACTTATTACATCATACCTTTTTATTAATAATATATCTATCACATCTTACTTTTATACATCACATCAGGATATTTTTGGAAAATCAACACAAAAATATATTTCTCTCTTAAATCCTTAAAAAGTTAAAAATGGAACTTTATTTAGGGACAGAGGGAGTATTATATGTATTTTTTCTACTCCCTCCATCCTAATACTTTCTTCCTAGAGCAGTATTCTAACTTCACGGGAATTTGTATTTATTTGTGTTTTTTCATGGCCTATATGATAAAATAAAATATTCTTGTCACCACTTATTTTGTTGAACTTTTGATGTAGTTTTTAAATATGTATGTTTTATTTTTTATTTCTTTTTTCTTGAAGTTTTATTTCTATACCAATATTTAAATAAAATAGATGGAAAAAACTTGGGATTTTTTTCGTTTTGCACAACGGGAAGAAAGATATAGGACGGGGGAGTATGACGTATCACGTTTTAATGACTCGTTGACCAAGTCGATGACACTTCGCCTTCTGATGACATCTTTAGCTTTTGACCATTGATTCATATTGCTGTCGAGGAGTGAACCTTCAGACCCGAAACACAACATCTGATGTGCAGAGGGGAGCCGAGTACGATGTTTGGGCACTGCTTCACCGCTTATTAAGTCGCTTATCCCTTCTTCGGTCTAGCGTGTGTTGTGGGTATGTAGTGTACTTATTCATCTTGGGTCGAGCCTATTATGCATCGGCCCATGGAGGTTGAGCCCATATCTCCATCAGTACGTGAACCTTAGATTTATATAAAAGTTTATCTTGATATACCATAGCAACATTACATGGATGCATACATGATAGAACTTCATTATTCACTAACAATCACACTTTTAAGGAAAAAAATATCTCACATAATCTAACATTTTCATGTTTTTTAAAAGATAACTTCACTTTTCATTGTCAATGAAAATAATCTTACCTTTCAGAATGTATGTGGGTTTTTGGTCGCCGTTAAGAAGTTAATGGTCACTTAACAAAATTTTAGAAAAATCCATCTTTTTCATAAATAAATGAAAGATGCAATTACTTTAGTTTTTAATTATAATTTTAGATTTATGTTTTAAAAAATATAACAATATAGTCTTGTTAGAGATATCTCTCAACTTTTTTAAAAATACAACTATTTAAAAATCGTTTATCATGTTTTGGGAGAAAAGATTTGGAAACATATCTAAGTCATGTGAAGAAATTCTACCCATTGGTAAAGAAAAATGAATCTCTTAATTTTCAACGGCTAAATTTAGTATAATTAAACTGATTCAAGAACAAATCACATGAAGACAAAGTCTGGATTTCTCAAAATGAATAGCTCAGTCAGAATTCTTGAACAAACACAAGAAGACAAAATGGGTACTCAACTCTAGAAAGAGCTACAGTCCAGAATTCTTGAACAACAACCAGTGGCGGAGCCAGGAGTTAGCTTTCGAGGGGGCACAAGATTGAACTACGAGCCGAGGATCTCGAGTAACGTCTTTAGATTTTTTTTCATGACAATAGGAAGTGAAAAATATTATACGGAGAATATCTCAAATAATTCTAAAAATTACAAGAAAATTAAATTCTTAATTTATACGAGTATTATTTATACAATTTGATATTTTCCAAAGTTCTTAATTTAATCAAAACTCTAATTTAAATCAACACAAAACAAAACAAAACAAATTGACAGGGTATTAAAAAAATTTCTTAATGCCTATATATAGTTCTAAATAAAATTCACTCATAATCAGAAAAGCAGAATCAAAATCACAAACAAAATAGGGAGTATAAGTTTAACTTACGAAGCTTAGCATTGAGGATATTGTGTGGACTTGAAGTTTAGATAATCATTTTAAATAACGCCGGCATTTGGACAATAATTTAAAATAGAAAAGTTTAGGCAAAACGACATCGTTTTCATCCAGAAATTAAACAATTATAATCGACAACAATAATTAGAGATCAGAGTCGATAGATGCAGCTCCCTTGCACAGGTGACGGAGCAGTCGCTAGTGGGGCACTTCGTCGGTCAGAAACAAAATCTCCGGTCCTTGCACACTTCGTCAAAATCCCACCGAGGGGGGACGTGGCCCGGCAGGCCCTCGTTGCCTCCGCCGCTGACAACAACTAAAGGACGGATTTTGTGAAAAAGGAATCCTTCTTTAAACAAATGGGTATGTCCAAACACCTACTCCAAAGGAGAATACTCAATCTCACTCTTCGTTCAAATTGAAGCTAGCAAATGCAACAGATCTTTTATTCCCTTCAATGGATAGATTATCCATCCATACTATAGATAGCTCCCATGGAAGACTGAAGGAGATACGAGATACACAGCAGCAATAACAAACAACTCAAAAAGCTATCTCATTCATAGTTAGCCAAAAGCTTGATAAAGAGAGATTTCTAAACTCCTTATCCAGAAGCAAACTCCTCGTTCTTCCAAAGAGCTATAGTATAAAAACTTGAAGGTTTTCTTGCCTCAAGTATCACACCACGTTGAAGGATACAACTTTTAATCAAACTTCTTGATTAAAATGGGGTACATCAACTTTATCCTACAAGTTGATCTTGCAAGTCCTATTGTTCGAACCTTGTAGTTGTTGAAGAAGCGTGACCTTCGAAGGAACAACTAAGCCAACACGAGTGGAGTAGCAATATTGGACTTGTGAAGATATACTGTGCAGAAATTAACAAAAGTGTAATTGTTGTTTCATTATTCAACAACCAACTACATAGTGGATTTTGAGGACGTAGAAGGATTACCCCACCTTCGAACCTCGTTAAACTTTGCGTGTCTCTCTCTCTCTTATCCTTACTTATATTTGCACTTATATTAAATGTGAAACTAACCCATCCATATTGATTACTGCTCCAACAACTCACCAACTTCCGCAAACAATCTAAGTTCACAAGAACTTTAATGTAGATTAACACTCATTTCACGTTTTCAAAAAGAAAAGAAAAAGTTTCAAACTTGTAACAAAGTCTATTCACCCCCTCTAGACTTTGTATTTCACCACTTAGGAGACCACCAGAGCAGATATCAGCATATTCACGAGTCACCCTGCCAGAAATAGAGAGACAAATACTCATTGTATGACGAACAAGCTTGAGAGTGCGTGTACTGAGTTTTTTCTGGCAGGGAGTCTTTGCGATTGAGGCGATGGCGAGAGTTTCTTTTTTCTCCTTTTAGATCATTTTCTGCTTCTCTATCGTTTTTCTCTCTCTCAAACTCAAGAAAAAAAATAGATAAATGCAGCTTTGCAACTCTTCGATCACGAACACAAATTTTTTTTACAGAGATAGACGGATAGATGAAAGGGACTATTAGGCACGTTCATAATGTTTTGAGAGAATGAGAGGAATATTGGATGGCGTAGTCATGAATAATGTCGATCGACCATTGATGATGACGAAAATCGGTGGTGGCGCACGGTCTTTAAAGATGGGAGGCTAAGTTTTTAGAAGAGAAACTTTAGCTTTGATATGATATTAAATAATGGATTACCAAGAAATAAGGGAATACTCCCTCCGTCCCTGAGTGTTTGTCTACTTTCATTTTTGCACACCATCCAATGCACTTCTTTAATCCATTTTATCTTGTAATTTGTATATTAAAAAATTATAAAAATTATTTATTAATAATCTATATGTTAAGACGAATCAAACAAGATCACACATGACTATTTTTAGACTTAAACAAGTCAAAGTGCTTAGATGAACAGTTCTAAAAGTCAAAAGTAGACAAACACTCAGGAACGGACTAAGTACATGGTAGAGTCTGTATTAAGAAAGAATTATAACCTCAACTAGAAATAAGAATTAATAATTGAAACTGATGACTAGAATAAAAAGACTATCACAAATAATACCACCACCACCACCATTATTATTATTATTATTATTATTATTATTATTATTATTATTATTATTTATTGTTCTTCTTCTTGTTGTTGTTGTCTAACATATCTAATTGTTATAATATATTTTAATAGAATTTACCTTGCAATGGGCAGAAACTTTTAGGACACTCACATCATATCTTTATGTTTTAATTTTTTATCAAATAGTGACATTCTTTGATCATAAATATAACATAATCTACCTAAATAAATATTATAAAAATTTGATATATCAATTCATATCCTAAGGTGAATTCAATTATATTAAATTCATATTATAATTTAATATACTTTTTCTATAATTTGTAATAAAAGTGTGTCACTGTTTGAGTAAAAAATAAAACAGAAAAAGTTTTTAAAGACAAAGGGTGTATTACAAATAAAATAAAGTAAACGAATTTATGTTGTGATTACATAAAATAAAATTTTAGACAAATGTTATGAATTTAGAATGTATATTAAACTGTGCGAACGGAAGCGTGAAATTAAACTTTATCCAATTATATTTAAAGATACATATTTATTTAGCTCTCTGAAGGTTACCATAATACTCGATAGCATTTAGTATTTAATTATGGTAAAAGATACAGAAAAGTCACCACTGCTAGCTCCAGTTTATGGGCAGAAAGGGTCATCTATAACACATGGACAATTGAGAGACGTAGTACCACAATTAGTTTTTATTATATCATCACAAAAAATGCTACACTCTTGTCTCAAGATCATGTCATCACCACCATATCGTGCCGAATTCACTTCGTCGCATAATCCGTAACACTTACAGTAAGGATTTGTGTTGCATTCACTTGCTACTCCACGTAACAATATTAATTTGAGAACTAGCATTTTGACCAATAACTTCATTGTGGTCTCATTGTGAAAAATTGTAAGTTGCCTGCTCTCAAAGATAAAATTATGATTCATTTTTAATAATAATAGTAATAATACAATAATAATAATAATAATAAGAGAAATTTATCTAAATAGGACTAAAACATGATTTTCCCAATATAAGACCATATATTTTTATTTTCTAATGTAAGACTTTTGGTCATTATGAAGTAGTCATTATTCAACTAAGTATCCATATTGCTAGACATTATTACTTCCACTAGGTCATTATTAAGTACTTCATTATTTAGGAAATAAAAAAATTTAAGTTTTTCATTAGGAAAGTCATTATGTTTTAGTCCTATTTAGTACAAATTTCACTAATAATAATAATAATAATAATAATAAGGAAAAATTACCCAAAATAATCCCAACTTTATCTGGTCTTTCAAAAATAATCTCACCTTTCACTGTGATGCATAATAATCCCAACTTTATTAAATTTTGCCAGTTTTGGGTTGCCGTTAAGTTTCTAACGAAGGGTTAACGGAAATGCCCGTTTTAGGCAACAAAATGAAAGTTGAGATTATTTTTGATGAATTTTTGTTTTTTAATTTTTTTTTTGAAATTTTTATTTAATTTTTTTGAATTACTTTCAACCTCCATTTTTTTCTTTTTTAAAGATTATTCTTAGCTTAGAAAAAAATAGATATAAAAAATAATGAAAACGAGAAAAATAACTAAAACCATACAAAATTAATCAAATAAATAATGTAATCAATAGAAATTAAACAGAAATTGGTAAGAAATAAAATAAATATATACGGAGTGGTGGGTTTTAACATTTTACACACTATATGGAGTCTTAATGTACTACTTATTTTTTAAAAGAACAAGCCGTCCGGTAAGTTGGAATTATTTTAGATAATTTTTTCTAAAAAATAAGAAGTGATATGTTAATACTTTGTATAATGCGTAAAATATTAAAACCCACCCGTATATTTTTATTTTACTTTTACCAATTTCAAGTTAGTTTCCATTGATTACCATATTTATTTTATTACTTTTGTATCATTTTAGTTTCATTTCTCATTTTTTCATTTTTTATATCTATTATTTTTATTTTTTAAACTAAAACTAATCTTTAAAAAAGGAAAAAGAAATGACGATGGAGGTAGAAAGTAATATAAAAATTTTAAATGAAAAATTTAAAAAAATAAAAAAATGAAAATTCATCAAAAATAATCTCAACTTTCATTTTGTTGCCTAAAACGGGCATTTCCGTTAACCCTCCGTTAGAAACTTAACGGCGACCCAAAACTGGCAAATTTCAGTAAAGTTGGGATTATTATGCATCACAGTGAAAGGTGAGATTATTTTTGAAAAACCGGGTAAAGTTGGGATTATTTTGGGTAATTTTTCCTAATAATAATAATAATAATAATAATAATAATAATAATAATAATAATAATAATAATAACAATGATGATGATAATGATGATGATGATGATGATGATGATGATACGGCTCGGTTCCATGGCCACTGGATTCCAGTGGCCATGGAATCGGACCGATAATAATAATAATACTCTGAAATGTATAAGACACACACGGACATAGATAAAAACTCTGAAATGTAGAAATCATTAATTTTAGGAAACGGAGTTTCGTAGAGGGGCAGTGGCTTCCGTGGCCACTGGATTCCAGTGGCCATGGAATCGGACCGATAATAATAATAATACTCTGAAATGTATAAGACACACATGGACATAGATAAAAACATTTTACGAAATTATACAAGCTAAAAGGTAACATAATTATATTATATTTTTCATTATAAAATTAGTAGTGAAAATAATGAAACAAATCAAATTAATTATGTGAATAGTATTCCCCCGTCCTAAAAAAACACTTAGTTTGGCCTGACAAAATTTATGAAAAGTAAAAATATTTGACTAAAAGTGATGCAAAAGAAAAAAAATACTCCGTATTGTAAATCACTCCAATCTTTTCAAAAAAGTTGTTTTGGCATGTCCCAAAGATAAGTCGAAATATTTTGGGATGCTCATTCAATTAACTACTCGGCCGGCCAACTATTTCAAGAATAATACTCCGTAATTGCGTTTTATAATTAAATATAGAGTAAAACGAAGTACATATATACCTATTATTGGTGTATATACATAAAATTACAAAATTTCTGTGTATGATTCAACGTGATCCGCCCTTACCTATGGTTGACAAATAAGTATGAAAAGATTAAGAAATAAATATATAATTAAAACAACAATAATAACAACCTTTGTTTGCAGTTACTCATGGTAGATAAATTGAAAGCGTTTATACAGATAATCTTTCAAAATATTTTCTCTATCACTTACTCAGATAGTCTGACAATATTCTATTGATTTGTAATGCATATATATACACAGAGAGAGAGACATTAACTTTGGAATAACGCTCGATACCTCTTTACTCTTATACGGAGTAAGTTACAAATTTAAATACACCTTGGTTCCCATGACATTGAGAACCAATGTCATGGGATGACCCGGGGGCGCTCCGGTACCCCGTTCGTAAAATTGACGGTTCCTACCCCCCTAACCCCCCGGCAAACCCCCCCACCCCACCCCGCCCCGAACAAATCCCCCCACCCCCTCCAATTACGTGTTTTCATTGATCATTAAAAAAAAAATATTCTTGCCACTTCTTATTTGGAAGAGTTCTCGATGTAGTTTTCAAATATAATTTTTATATTTTATTTCCATACCAAATTATTATTAGAATCATTTTAAAAATTACATAATTTTACATGTTAATCAAAGAAGGAAATTCTTTTAGGATTGATGGAGTATAAAATAAAACCCCAATGTTCCATGAAAGTTCTTCCGTACCAAAAAAATTTCTACTCCATATGTAGGCCCAGTTCTTTTGAATGCGAATTTCAAAATTGAATGTTTGGAAACAAAAAAAGAGTTGGAAAAACTAAAAGAAGTTAGAATATTTTGAAAAAAGTTTAAGTGTTAAATAATCACTCAATTAAATATTCATCCAAATATATATATGTAAAAAGTAGAAAAGTACACTGTTTATCCCCGAACTCTTTTTAAATTGCATGGTTTTACTCTTGAACATTAAAAATGCACCGTTTAGCTCTGAAATCTTTGGAAATAATATGGTTTACCCTTGAAAATTAAAAAGTATCTGTTTCCCTTTGAACCATTCGAAAATTCACGATAGTCCCCTGAACATTAATAAGTGCAAAATGTCGCACTGTTGGTCCGAAAATGAGTGATAGGGAGTGTGCTACTCTCACGTACGAGAATTGCGAGTATGATTTATTTGCCCCTTGGGAATTATCCAAATTAAAGTACCATTCTCCAAAAATATCATCTTTATTTAAATGTTTAGGAATAAACTGTGCAATTTTTGAATAGTTCAAGGGTATTTGGTGCAGTTTTTAATGTTCAAGGATAAACCATGTAATTTCTAAAGAATTAGGAGTATTTGGTGCACTTTTTAATATTTTAGGGTAAGTCATATATGCAATTTCAAAAGAGTTCAAGGATAAACGGTGCACTTTTCTAGTAAAAAACTCTAATTTTATATAAAAAGAATTCATTCTGATATGTGTTTTAATAAGGAATATTGTTGTTGTTAGAATATAATAACCTTGAACGTTAGGTAGAATTGATTAATTGATATGGTATTAGAGCCTTGTAGACTAAGAGGTCTCAGTTTTTAAACTTAGGGTCTTCCAATTTTAAAAATTTAAAGTTTCACGTGCAAGGTTTGAGAAAACTAAATTTTTTCTTGGGTCACAATCACAAGCTTGACTTTTTGGTTGAATTAGTTTTTAAAGGAAAGAGTACATTTCCATATATAGAAATTTACCTATATATGACTAAAACATAATGACTTTTTCAATGTAGGACCATATGTTTTTATTTCCCAACGTAGGACTTTTAGTCATTATCAATTAGTCATTATTCAACTAAAGACATGTTTGAGAATAACATTAGAGATTAAAGACACTAAACGTTATAACAAAAGACATTAAGAGAATTTATTATTATATTATTAATGCATATTTAAATTTGCGAGTTATAAAAGTAAAGAGGCACCAAACGTTATTCCAAAAAAGTATGCAATACGTATGTGTGTGTGCGTGTGTGTGTCTATATATATATATATATATATATATATATAA
>OOIL02003033.1:289326-313877 GCA_900332095.2 Cuscuta campestris | reverse complement strand
TGAAGAAAATAATAAGAGGGAAAATATTCTGTATATTGAATTGTTCTGCTAAGTACAAGGAGTTTCTCCTTTATTTATAGGAGAGGATAAAGACCAAAACACAAAAGGAATTCTATTCCTACAAGGAAACAAATCACTAAATATGAACAAGGAAACAAATCAAGAGCAATCCCACTTAGAATGGGATTTGCTCTCCTTCTTGCCGTGTGGTCCAAGGAGCACCGCCCAACACAATGGCTGTAAAAGTTAAAATGAGAAAAATTGTATAGAAGTATAGAACTATCTAGCAACCACCTATATCCATTTTTGACCTCAAACTTTCCTTCCCTTGGCATATCTGTAAATTTTTTCCTTACCTCCACCATATCTTTCCAATAGTGGCAAGGTTTACGCAAATTATTTTCTATATAAAAAGTTGAAAAATGCTAGGGATACACCCTACCAAAGGTGTACCCCATTTGTCCATGATACATGACTATATTTACTTATTTATCATTATTATTATTATTATTATATTACTATTATTATTATAGATAGTTTTATTATTTATGGTTAGATTATTATATTATTATTAGGAAGTATAATTATATTAGATCATTAGTATTATGGTTTATTTAGTTACGTTGTATGGTTAGAATTGTTTAGATTCACCATCTATATATGTAACAATTACTCATAATTTTATTATTCAATTAATAAAGAATAATCATTTTCCTAATTCTAAACTCTCTCTATCATCCTTGCCGATCAACAGCCATCTCCCTCTCCCTTCTCAATCTCTTCCTTTTCACATGATTAATACAAAAATAAAGATTAGTTTCATATTTAAAGAACTATTCCCTTCGTCTATAAAAATTTTCCTTCCATTTTTTATCCCTTCCAAAAAATATTTCTATTTTGTTATAAAAATCCACTTTTATCTGTGCATATTCTTATCCTATCTAATATATCATATCGATTCACAATTAATCTTCACTACATCATAATTTTTATTCATTATATCAAAGGATATTTTGGAAAGTCAACACCAACATATATATACTCTATTTAAATCATTTAAAAGTTAATACAAGAAACATTTTTAGGGACGAAGGAAGTATATAAAAGATTCTTTAAAATGCAAGGTGACAAGAAAAATTTACTCCGTACATAATTAAATAATTGATGAAAATATATAAAAATAAACAAAAATACTGAAGGTAGTGTTTAGGAACTAACAATTCATTTCAATTCATGCATTTCAATTCCAAAATTTGAAATCCTAAATTTAAAATGACAAGGAAAGGTGGATGAATTTCTAATCAAGCTTTGTTTTACGGAGTAAATGATAATAATTTGATTCAAATTCAAAATTTAAAATTCTTAAGTTTTCAAAAGTGAAATTTGAGCCAAATTCAGATTTGAAAATCCAAATCTATGTTTCCAAATATACCATAAATTTATTTAACAGTAAACTGTGACATGTAATTTTTTTGAACAATGAAATATTTTTTTTATTTACCCAACATACACTAAAATGGAAACCAATAGAGAGAAGTCACACAAAATGGAGTACCCGTTTTATTCTTCTACGGAGTACATTTTACATACTCCGTATTTATTTTCTTTCCTTCTTAAAAATGCATCCAAACAAGGATTTTTTTTTTCTTTTGGGAGGACAATTATGAAAGGATTGAAAGAGGAAAAAGTTGATGAAGCAAGATGGGGAAATTAATGCATTGGCAGGGCAAGTAATTAAAAGCCCTAATATGGATTTAGACACCCCTTTGCTAAATGTGACTATTTTCTTCCCATGTCACCTTTTTCTGCTCCCTCCCTGTGTCCTTATCTATTTTGGATTAAGTCATTAATGTGTAAGTTGGGTAAAACCTAAAAGAAAGAAATGGTTGGGGTAAATTATCAAAGTGTAAGTTGGGTAAAAGAAAGAAATGGTAATTATTTGTCCTTGACTTTTTTCAACCTGTCACTTTTAATTTTTTATCTATAATTACATACGGAGTAAAATATAATCACTACGTCCCGGAGTATTCGTCCAGTTTTGACTTTTGGAACTGTTCATCTAAGCACTTTGACTCATCAAATTCTATCAATATGTAAGCCTAAATATAGACATATGTGATCTTGTTTTTTTTTTTGAATGCATATGTGATCTTGTTTGATTTGTCTTAATATATAGATTATTAATATATAATTTCTATAATTTTTTAATATACAAATTACAAAATAAAATAGATTAAAGAAGTGCATTTGATGGTGTGTAAAAATGAAAGTGGACAAATTCTCTAGGACGGAGGTAATATATTATATATTGATTAGATAAATTAATATTTTAAACATATTTGATATAATAAAACTAATAAAACTATTTTTGTATCAATATCTAATATTTCAGAGTATCATATTTATTTAATTTAGGATTAAAGTTTACTACTACTTTTGATCAAAAAAAGTCAGAAGTAGACAACTACGGAGTATTATAGAACAGAGACTCCTAATTAATTGACTGTAATAAAAAAATGAAGTTATCTTTTTTTTATGTCAGACTTTTCCATATGCTCCATTATCAATTAAATTTAGGAGTAAATTTAACAGACTTCAATTAAACAATACGTACTTTTTTTAGAGAAAATTAATGGACGTCATTGTTTAAATTTTGACTATTGATTAGAATGAAGGACCAGAAACGTACGTATCAGTGAATCCCACGAGAGAGATTAGATATAGAGCACCATGACATGTTTGGGAACAAAAACTTAATCATACAATAATTATTAAGGAAATAGTAGATTAATTAATTAATAAGAACACAGCCCCCAGCTAAATAATACGGAGTATTCATTAAGTAGTTAACGACATATTGCTAATTACACATTATTCAAATCAACTAATTAAATTCATTTATTTAAGTTGATGTCATCTCCTCAACTCCATGGGGCGTTCAATAAAAGGGCTGTTTTGCGGGGTCTATGAGATGGACATTGGTCGTTCGATTGAAAAACCAATCGACCAACACACTCTCAAAGACTTTGACTTTCGCCCCGGAAACATTGGCACTTTGAAGCCTTGCACCGTACCGAGACTGTGCATGAAGAGGGATGTTATTAGGTACCCCTTCGTGCCACTTGGCGGTGGCAAAGCTCTGATTGTTTGGCCCCGGAAGTCTCGAAGGAGTGCCATGTCGCTCCGGCTAACGTTATGGTGCAGGACATTGTCGTGCAAGGCCTCCGAAAACGTGTTCCTAATCTGGCATGAGTCGAACGCCGAGTTCAAAATGAAGAACGGCGATTCGATATATCGCACCAGGTTTTGAGGGAAGAAACACGCCTCATTATTATTAAACTCCATCCATCTTTTAGCATGGGCGCATGGGAGAGTTTATAAATTGAGAAATTTACTTAAATACGGAGTAACACTAAAACATACCCCGTAATATTTTTTTTAAATTGCATCACAGATAGTATTTTTTTTCCAATGTAGCACTTTTAGTCATTGTGCATTAGTCATTATTCAAGTAAATATTCATCATTACTGGACATTATAAAAATTATTAAGTTCTATTTAAAAAATAAAATAATTTAAGTACTATTTAGATAAATGACTTAAATTTTAGTGCGATTTAGTACAAAAAATTCTTAGGAATTTCGTGAGACAAACGCAAAATGAAATGATGAAGCTAAATAAATGCTTTGGGGGCCGGGTGTGTGTAGTCCAATCACTCTTGTGCCCATATGGGCGCATGGGGGAGGGTGTAGAAATTTCGTGGGACAAAAAAAAAGAGTCAAATTTTTCCTTATTTGATGCACTTGGCTTGAAATTTAAGGAAAATGCTATGGGTATATAAAAAGTGTACCCAAACATCTCTCACCCATTTCATCACTATACAAAAAGGTAAGGAAATTTTAAAAAAAAAGTAAAAAATAAAAAGAAAATAAAATGAATGATGTAGAAACAAGTGTTGTACATTTTTGAAAATAAAAGAAAAATTCAAATTTTTGAAATTCCAAAAACAAAGGTAAAAAAGCGAAAATTTTGAATAATTGAAATTCAAAAAACGGACGGCTAATTTCGGCTTTAACTAATTCAAAATTTTGAAACTTTGATTTTTTTTTAAAAAAAAAGCAGCCTTGTTTTCAGCTTTATCAATGTATTTTAATTTTTCTATACTTGAGATGTTGGGAATACAGAGTCATTGTTTTATCCTCTCTCCGTCCTAATTTGATTAAAAGTTGGGGTTTACGATAAGAAATATCTTACTTTTAAAACCATTTTATTTAAAAAATTATGTCAAAAATTCTACGAAATAAGAAGTGATAAAAATATTTTATTTTATTCAATACGTAATGAAATTACGTAAACAAACAAAAGTTATTGAGAGAAGAGAAAAAAATTGTAACAAAAGTTACCCTCCCCATAATATTTCTTCTAAAAAACTACTCCCTCCATCTCTAAATAAACTTCCCTTTTTGACTTTTTGAAGATTTAAAGGAGGGATATTTTTGTGTTGACTTTCAAAAAATACCCTTGATGTGATGTGTAAAAGTAAGATGTGATAGGTAGATTATTAGTAAAAATGTATGATGTAATAGGTAGGGTATGAAAAAGTAAGGGGTTAAAGGGGTCATTAAGGGAAAAGAGAAGTTTATTTGAAGACAAAGAAAAAACGAAAACGAAAATTTATTTAGGGACGGAGGGAGTAATTTTTAAAAATGAATTTCTAAAAGTCAAAAACTATTTTTTATCTTTTTAGAAAGGGAACTAAAAAATGGCTTTGTAAAGGCCAAAATAGGTTTTTTTTTAATCTTTTTAAAAAATGTTTAAAAACGGCTTTGCAAAAGCCAAAACAATTTTTAAAAAATTTTTGTTTTAAAAAAGCTGTAAAACGGATTTGCAAAAGCCAAAATATTTTTTTAAAAAAAAAAACGGCTTAGGTAAAGCCAATTTTCAACCGAGGAAATCCATGTCTAAATTCTTCAAAATGGAATGATGAAGCAGAATAAATGATGTCATCATTTGCTGGTTTGTGCCCATACCTCGTTTGCTGAAGTGAAGCAAGCACCCCATGTGATGGATGTGCTGGAAATTAATTTGTCATCTCTATTCCCCCTTCTACAATGATACTCCGTACCATACATGCATATATACAGGCCCGCCCCCAAGTCTAAGCCACCATCCACAAGTCTAAGCATCATCTATCTCTCTAGCACACAAAAAATCTTCCAAATCTTTCTATTATCTCTCTGTCAAAGTGTTATGGCTTCCCTTCTCACAGCAAACAACAAACCCTCTTTCTCTCCACCACTCCCGACGACCATAGTTATTGTTTCTGCTGTGCTGTTGTTGCTCCTCCAACAAACCAGCAATGTCTCCTGCGAGCTTCACCTCCTTCCCGCCGCTGTATCCCAAGGCGCTGTTTGCCTTGACGGCAGCCCGCCTGCCTATGAATGGGAAGCCGGGAAAGGCCGCCATGGGGCGAGCAACTGGCTGGTTTACCTCCAAGGCTCCGGCTGGTGCTTGAACACCACCGCCCATCGCACTCCCGATGGCGCCATCCAAAGCTGTGCGGAACGGGCGAAGACCAACCTTGGTTCTTCCCACCGCATGATTCCTTTTGGTTTCTCCCGCCACCCAATTATTTCTCCCCGGTCCAATGATACTTTCTTCTATGATTGGAACCGGGTGGTGGTGAGATCCTGTGATGGGGGTTCGTTCTCCGGCGATGCCGACATGCCTGATCCCGTCACGGGTCTTCACTACCGTGGCGCGAGAGTGTTCCGCGCTGTCGTGGAGGACCTGATGGCGAAGGGGTTGAAAAACGCCCGGAATGTCCTCTTCGCCGGGGGTTCTTCCGGCGGGCTCGGGGTCATGGTGCACTGTGACCGGTTCCGGCGCCTGTTCTCGAGGAACGTCAGGGTGAAGTGTCACACTGACAGTTCCCTCTTTCTCCACGTCAGGGACCCCCGCCGGGCGAGGTTTTTCAACGACGTCTTCGGCAACGTTGTGGGTGTGCACCGTCCGGATAATGCGTTGCCTGGACGGTGCACTTCGAGGTTAGGCGTGGAGGCGTGTTTCTTCCCGCGGAACCTGGTGCGGTATATCGAATCCCCGTTGTTCATTTTGAACTCGGAGTTCGATTCGTTCCAGGTGACGAACACTTGCTCCAAGGCCTTGCATGACAATGTCTTGCACCACAATGTTAGCCGGAGCGACATGGCACTCCTCCGAGACTTCCGGGCCCAAACAATCAGAGCACTGCCTCGACCAAGCAGCACGAAGGGGTATCTACTCACATCCCTCTTCATGCATAGTCTCGGAACAGCGCAGGGCTACAAAGGGCCAATGTTTTCGGGGCGAAAGTCAAAGTCTTTCGAGAGTGCGTTGGTCGATTGGTTTTTCGATCGAGCGACCAATGTCCATCTCATAGACCCCGCGAAACAGCCCTTTTATTTATCGCCCCGTGGAGCGGAGGAAACCACATCAACTTAAATAAATGTACTACTTAATTAGTTGATGTGAATAATGTGTCATTAGCTATTTGTCATGAATTAATTATTTCATGAATTTTATTGAGGTGCTGTCTTCTTAATCTCTTCTTCCTATTATTTTAATTAATTATTGTTCGCAAACACATATTTTACTTTTTAACCGTACGAGCCAATCGATGGTTCCTGCCAGAAGAAATTAAAGTTGGTATTTAAAGAACAAAATTTAAACAAGGACAGAGAAAGAAAATTAAAGCTGAGAAGATTTAAATATATACTATTAAACTGTGTTTTTTTGGAAAGGAAGAATTGGTTATTAATTAAACTGTGTATTTTAACGAACAGATTAAATTTAAGCTTAAATATAGACAGAGAAAATTAAAGGTCAATTATTGAGCAATTAAATTGAACTTAAAAATGATGGGACTCCAATCGGGGTAAGTCGTAGTTTGGTACTTACCTTGGGCTACTTACCATTACATGCACTTAAATACTCCGTATTACTTAGCGGAAGATGGATAGGACACATGTGCAGCTGAAAAAGGTGAGAATGGAAGAAAATACTCACTTTAGCAAAGTGGGTATCTAAACGACTAAACCCATACTTGTTTGAGTCTCACACATGTATATATGTATGTATGTATAAGAAGATATATACAATATATATTAAAAAAGATATAAATTTTACTAACGATAGGATACTCATGGACATCAACCCAAACAGACACCAATAACGATTCTTATATCCACTTTTGATGGATTGTGACGTCTCGATCATCAGCTCGTCAGTCTTCGCTTAGTCTTCGCTTTGTGACTCTTCCGACGTGCACTTTTTTTTAATGCACTTGGTTTCGGTTGAACCAATGGAACTGGCTCTGAGTCCTCTAGATTCACTGAGGTGTGTGTATCTAAAAACATCGAATTATTCCCGTACGTTTGGTGAAGCCACATCGCATACTTGCTTTGCTCTAGACCGCACGAAGGAACAAATGAATCGAAAGAATTTGTGATAAAAATAAGAGAAAATTTGAAGTTAAAGAATTCTTTTTTTAAGAAATATGAGGGAGAGAGAGAGATTTGCATGTTTTATTTTTAAAAAAATTGTAAATTTAAGAATGAAGAATTTTTTTAAATGATTTACCTTTACTTTTTTTAATCCTACTTATCACATCCCACTTTTTTAAATCAATCTATCACATCTTACTTTTTTACCCATAATATTAAAGGCAAACTTAAAAAGTCAACCATAAATATACACTTCATACTCCAAATAGTTTTAATTGTCAATTGAAAGCGAGGGAGGAATATTGTTCCCAGACAGTCTTAATGTATATTAGTCTAGTATTTCTCACTCGGGTCCTAATGTTATTAATTTATACGAGTTTTACTGTATATTGTCATCAATTCGAAACATATTAATGTAGAATTAATTTTTTTAAGTTATAAGAATATAAATGCTTGAAGTGTTTTATATATATATATATATATATATATATATATATATATATATATATATATATATATATATGGATACGTGTGTGTGTGTATACATCAACAAAATATTGATTCATAGATTGATTTTATTAATATGTGTAAATTTGGTAACTTCAAGATTTCTATTTTTTCATAAGGAAATTTTGAATTGCTCTCCAAATACTTTAATATACTCCGTATTCCTCATCAACCATGAGTGATTATAAACTAAGGTCTTGATTATTGCTTTCTTTATACTACGAAGCATATATATTACATTTTTAAAAAACCAAGGAGAATTAAAACTTACTCATCTATTGTAATTTTTTGTTTCATTTAAAAAAAATCACTTGCTTTCTTTGTTGACTGGTCCCTCAAAGAAAAAAATCAATCTTTTTTTTAGAGAAAGCATTAAAGAGTGGCATTATTTCTTTCTTATCTTCATTATGTAAACATTATAAATTGATGATTAATTGAGAATATATATATTCTAAATGAAGCCTAATTTTGTTTTTGAGAGCAGATGTATGGTGATTCCTAACAAGATGATCATGACACTTTTGGTGAAAATGCTACTTTTTACATTAATATTGTTGCATGGAGTGGCAAGTGAATGTGACCGGAAAATATATTGTAAGTGTTATGGATTGTGCCACGAAGTCAATGCAGTACGATTTGGTGTGGATGATGGATTTTCGTTATTTGATGCATGTAACACATTCTGTTATCGTATAGTAAATCCTGAATGTAGTACGATTTCCATTGATTGCCCATGTGCTATTGGTGACCCAACTTGCGCATAATGTACTCTAGAGCAAGTAATAATGAAATCCATATAAATTTACGTTATAATGAGTTATTGATCTAGAGAGATATTTAAGAATATGTGAATTGAATTATTTGAATATATATTCAAAATATGAAAATAATGCATTAGTACATTTTCTAAATATTACTTCAACATTCTATATTTGAATAATCTATATGTTGAATATATGCACTATTTGATTCATATATTCTATATGAACGGAATATATATATTCAAAATATGAAAATATACCATCTTCTTATTATGGCTTCCCCCTACCTGCCCCCGGCCCCATTTTTTAACAAATGTAACTCAAACACTAAGAGCACTGGAAATACTCGTGAAGCCCCGGGGCTTCAAAATTTCTCTCTCTGTGAAAATGGGTTTGAAGCCCCGGGGCCTTCAAATAGAGGCTTCAAACCTTCATTTTATACATTTTTAATATACATCTTCTTAATTTTAAATTAATAAATTTTAATTAATTTATTATTTAAATTATATAAAAGGAGACTAGTGCATTAAAAAATTACATTCATTAAAAAAATATTACATTCATAAAAGAATACATTCATAAAAAAAGTTACATTCATTAAAAAAAATATTACATCCATAAAAAACAACACTACAAAGAAATTTCTAATTATTCGAGCGAATAAAAATATCTTCAAACTGACATAATTCATTAAATAAAAAATATAGTCAATAAAAAAAGTATGTTAAATTTAAAAAAATAAAAAAACTTACATTACTAAAAAAAGTTAAACAAAAAAATATTACATTAAACAAAAAAATATAGAGTAAAAAAATTATGTTTGTTTATGTTTTTTTAAAAAGAGAGAATGTAAGGTTTGAAGCCCGTTAAAACTTTGAAGCACAAGGGATGAAGCCCTTATGAAGCCCCAAGGGGGCGGTGTTTGCTGCCCCTTTGACGTTAAAAGGAGCAATAACGCCCCGGGCGTGATGCCCATTACCAGTGCCCTAGCCTAACTTCTACAAATACAAACTCCCCCTATCTAAAAATAATAATCTTTCCATATATTGCGAGTTATGACATTTGACTTTTTTTTAAAATCATTTTATATAAAAAATATTGTGAAATTAAAAAATAAAAATTACATATTTAAAAACTACAACAAAAGATTTAGAAATAGCATAACTATATTATTATATCAAATAGGCATAAAAAATAGATCAATAAAGTGGATACAATTTGACACTAAAAATAATGGACGAGAAAATTATTTTTGGTCGGAGTAATTATTCTAGAGTTTGCAATTTATTTTGCTTCTCACATTATATTGTGTCCATTCAATAGAATCTTCCACATAGAGGTTCTTCTTTTTATGGATCTTATCATTTCTATTTTTCTAGATAATGTAGTCGTTTTTTAATATTTAATGATGAAAATTAAAAAAGTGGATTGCAAAATTTAAAAGATACTCTCTCTATTCGTTACATCTTGCTTTATAAAACTTTTGACATAATTTTTTAATTAGTAATTTTTATTTATTATTGATGTACAAATTTATAAATAAAATAATTTCAAAAGTTGTAGTATTTTATCTCGTAATTCTCATTTTGTAATTAAAATTGGGACAAAATAAGGGAGTAGAAAAATATGGAATGGAGAGAGTTTTTCTTTGCTCCGTCCTTTCAATTTCTTTCTGGATCTAATCTAATTTTAATAAGAATAATTAATAAATAGAGAAATAAGTCTTACGTACAGAACGAGCTCTCAATAGAGGAAAAAATAAATCGGTACAGTGAGGAAGACAAATGGTAAATTGGGAAGATAAAAAAATAAAATGATGAACAAATTATCAAATTGTAACATAGTATCAAAGATACAGTCTTACCACACCTATCACGTTATATCTATTTTAGTAATCTACTCTTTATATCCTAGTTTTGTACTCCCTCCGTTTCACAAAACTCTTCCCCTTTCGTTTTTTTTGAATTCCCTAAAACAATTCTACTTTCTAATAAAAACCACTTTTACCCTTATTTTTTCATACCCTACCTATCACATCATACTTTTTTATTAATAACCAAATTATCACATCTTATTTTTACCATCACATCAGGGGCAAAATTGGAAAGTCAACCAAAATTACACTTTTCTTATTTTTGCCCAAAGTGAAAAGTGGAAGGGTTTAAAAAACAAAGGGAGTATATCATATCAAAAGAAATTTGAAAAGTCAATACAAAAATATTTTTTCCTAAACTATATGTTTGGATGAGATAAGAAAATGATGAAAAAAAAAAGAAAAGAAAAAATGATAAGAAAATGGGAGAAGAATAATTGTTGTTTAGATGACAAGAAAAATATGATAAAAGTGAAAGGGAAAAAAAATATTTTAATATATTTGTCTTTGATATCATTTTTTAATTGATCTCTTCCTCTCTTTTCTCCCTTTCTTTCTCATGCAAACATGAAAATGTTTCTTAAAAATTATGTTTTCTCAATCCTTCGTTATTTTTTCCTATCATTTTTCTTACATCCAAAGAATAGCTAAATCTAGGAAAAAAAGTTTTTCCAACCGTCCAAAGCTGTGCGGAACGGGCAAAGACCCACCTTGGTTCTTCCAGCCGCATGAAGCCTTTCAATTTCACCGGCCATCCCGTTCTTTCTCCCCGGTCCAATGATACTTTCTTCTATGATTGGAACCGGGTGGCGGTGAGATCCTGTGACGGGGATCCTTTTTTGGCGACGCCGACATGCTCGATCCCGTCACGGGTCTTCACTACCGTGGCGCGAGGGTATTCCGCGCTGTCGTGGAGGACCTGATGGCGAAGGGGTTGAAAAACGCCCAGAATGTCCTCCTCGCCGGGGGTTCTTCCGGCGGGCTCGGGGTCATGGTGCACTGTGACAGGTTCCGGCGCCTGCTCTCGAGGAATGTCAGGGTGAAGTGTCACACTGCCTCTTCCTCCACGTCAGAGACCCCCGCCGGGCGAGGTTCTTCAACGACGTCTTCGGCAACGTTGTGGGTGTGCACCGTCCGGACAATGCGTTGCCCGGACGGTGCACTTCGAGGATAGGCGTGGAAGTGTGTTTCTTCCCACAGGACCTGGTGCGGTATATCGAATCGCCGTTGTTCATTTTGAACTCGAAGTTCGATTCGTTCCAGGTGACGAACACGTTCTCCAAGGCCTTGCATGAGAATGTCATGCACCACAATGTAAGCCGGAGCAACATGGCACTCCTCCAAGACTTCCGGGCCCAAACGATCGGAGCACTGCCTCGACCAAGCAGCACGAAGGGGTATCTACTCACATCCCTCTTCATGCATTGATACGGCCCAACAGGGGGGCGAGTTAGTGGAGCGTACGGGGAGCCCAACAACACGATAGGAACTACGACGTTCGGGCCGCGTGCCTAGACCACCGGCCCGACTTCGGAATTACGTTTGATTTTTTAATATACTTCTTTATTATTGTATTTTAGATTTTTTTTAGGTGAGCGAATTATAAGCTCCTTCGAGGGTTTCTTTTCGGTTCTTTACCTCGATGCTTTTCTTGAACCGACAGGATTATGGTTACTTTTCATTCGCTATTTATACTCGTGTATTTGGGTTATTCACGCATGCATGAATGAAAAAGTAATTTAGTTAGTAAATTTTAGTCTTCCCAAAACCCTAGTTGCCTGGTCTCTCTTTCTCTTCGGCGTCAACCGTCCTCACGGCCGGCGAAGGGAAATAACTCTCTGGGTGCTCTTAACAATTGGTGCTTTCATTCTTTCGAACTCAAGGATGTCTGGCGACGATTCCCCTTCCTCTCCATCGCATGTCAATCAAGCTCTGGACGACATGCGGCTCGCGATTCAAAACCTCGCTTTGGAAATTCGTACCTCTCGGCAGGATCATCAGGCGCTTGCACAACGCGTCGATGCTCTCTTTGAACCCCGAGGGTTTAACCCTCCTACGCCTCGGGGTGGGTTTCACATCCCCCCAACAGGTCCTCGGCGGCATCCTCCAGGATTCCCGCCAGAGGGTGCACACGATGCCCTAACACCGAAAGTCCGTTTTGATGCTCCGAAGTTTAACGGCTCTGATCCCGCAGGGTGGGTGTTCAAGGTACAATCCTATTTTGATTATTTTCGGACCCCGGAAGATGTGCGTCTTCGCCTGGTGGGTCTTCTCTTTGAAAGCCCGGCGTCCGACTGGTTTCTCTATCAATATAACAACAATTGCATTACGATGTGGCCGGCTTTCCTAGAGGCTGTGAAACAACGGTTTGATCCTTCACACTACGAGGATTATATGGGGCTTTTGTGTAAGTTGCAGCAGCGCACGTCCGTGATTGACTATCAAGCTGAGTTCGAACGTCTATTAAATAAAATTACTGGAGTCCCGGAGGCCACGTTGGTCTCCATCTATGTGGCGGGTTTGCGGCAACCCACTCGGCGGGAGGTTCTTCTGCGTCGGCCTGTAACCTTGGGACAGACGTTTGCCTTGGCCAGGGAGCTCGCGGCAAACTACACAGACACTTTGGCAGCCCTCTCGGGTCCTTCTAAGCGCGCATGGAACTCCCCAGGCGCGTCTACATCCGGAGCTGTATCTACCAGGGGCCACGACACCACGGCCAAAACCAACCTGGGCGTCTCTTCCGCGCCAAATTCTACGATCCCAGTACGCCGTTTTTCAGCAGCAGAACGTGCTGATCGCACGGCGAAAGGGTTGTGTTGGAACTGTGACGAGAAATATGTCCCCGGCCACAAGTGCGCGCATCGATTTCTTTCCCTATTGGATTCAACCACTGACGCACCAGAGGAGTCCGCTGGTCCAGAGGAAGAGGATGAGATATTCTTGAGTGGAGATGTGTCCAGTATCAACACACTCTCGGGCTCCATCAGTCCGCGCGCTCTCAAGGTCGTGGGCACCATCACCGGGAATCCAGTGCAAATCTTAATCGACGGGGGGAGTACGCACAGTTTTATTCAACCATCGGTGGTCGAACGCCTCTCTCTAAACACAGCCCCGGTGACCCCTTTTCGGGTTTACGTCGGAAACGGTGAATCTCTCCCGTGTCGACTTATGTGCGAATCAGTTGGGTTGGAAATTCAGAGTTATTCGTTCTCCGTGGATCTCTACGTGTTACAAATTCACGGCCCGGATATTGTTTTGGGTATTCAATGGTTGCAAGGCTTGGGGAAAATCGGTCACGATTACGGAGCACTTACAATGGAATTCCGGGCAGGAGATCGTATAATTACATTTCGGGGGGATGGCCCGGCCAACCGCCGTATATCCTACAATGCCATGCAAGCACTGATCCATTCGGAGGAACTTGTTTCCGGGTTTGAACTGGAGTTTCAGGCACTTTCGGCAGACCAAGATCGGCCTACTGCCGGGGAGTTTCCAGCGGACATTCCGGCCCCATTCGGGCAATTCTTGAGGGCCATCGTTCAATCTTCCAGCAACCCGTTGGTATCCCTCCCCCACGTCCGTGGGATCACCGAATTCACATCATACTGGGGGGCAAACCTGTTAATGTTAGACCGTACCGCTACCCTTATTATCAGAAGGCCGAAATTGAGAAGCAAGTTCAGGATATGTTGACGCAGGGTCTCATCCAACATAGTCGGAGTCCTTTCTCGTCACCTGTTTTGCTAGTTAAAAAGAAGGACGGGTCATTCCGCTTTTGTGTTGATTATCGGGCTCTTAATGCCCTCACTGTGGCGGACAAGTTCCCTATTCCTACGACGGACGAACTTTTTGATGAACTCGGCCATGCTCGTGTGTTTACTAAACTCGACCTCCGTTCGGGTTATCATCAGATTCGGATGCACACCGACGACATCCACAAGACCGCATTCCGTACCCACGATGGCCATTTTGAATTTCTAGTCATGCCTTTTGGGTTAACAAATGCCCCATCTACTTTCCAGGCGGCCATGAATCATATTTTTGCTTCTTACCTCCGACGATTCGTGATTGTTTTCTTCGACGACATTCTCATTTATAGCCCTTCGGTCGAGTTACACGGGTCACATCTCTGGGTCACCTTGGACATTCTGGCCACCCACCACTTCTTTGTCAAACTGGAGAAGTGCACGTTTTGCCGCGACACGGTCGCATATTTGGGGCATCTGGTCGCTAATGGTGAGTTACGGGCTGATCCATCCAAGCTGGAAGCTATGGCGCAGTGGCCAGTTCCCAGGACCGTCAAGAGCTTACGCGGGTTTTTGGGGTTAACGGGGTACTACAGGCGATTGATCCGTTCATATGCTATGATCACAGCCCCATTAACCTCTTTGTTACAGAAAAACAGCTTTGTGTGGACGCCCGACGCAGATAAGGCATTCCAAAATCTTAAGGCTGTCATGATTTCTCCTCCCGTATTGCGCTTGCCCGATTTTCACGAGGTTTTTGTCCTCGAAACAGATGCATCCAGTGAGGGGGTAGGTGCGGTCCTCATGCAACAGGGCCATCCGATTGCCTTTTATAGCAAGAAGTTCGGTCCTCGTCGACGTTTAACATCGACATACCATAAAGAATTATATGCTATCGTGGAGGCGGTGCACAAATGGCGCCAATATTTGCTAGGCCGGGAGTTCGTCATTCGCACCGATCAGAAGAGTCTTAAAGAGTTATTATTTCAGATAGTTCAAACACCGGAGCAACAATTTTATATTCGCAAGCTTATGGGTTTCAAATTCCGCATTGAATACAAGCGAGGTGCCACGAACCGAGCCGCGGACGCATTGTCCCGTAGGGACAACGATGAGGATCCTGCTGTCTTATTCCAGCACTATGCCCAGCCGCTGCCCACTATTCTCCACCAGATTTGCACAGAGAATGACACAGACCCTGACCTCGTTGAATTACATGCAGCTGCATCCACGGGAACTCTGCCGGCGCCTTATATTATTCATGATGGGGTCCTTTACTACCACCATCGCATCTGCCTTGGGAAGAATTCAGCTCTTAAATCCCCTATCTTGACGGAGTTTCATGCCTCACCGAGCGCGGGACACCCGGGGGTTGAGCGCACATTTCGTAGGGTGGCAGGGGTTTTCTTCTGGCCGCATATGCGCAGGGATGTTCGGGCATTTGTGGAGGCCTGCTCAACGTGTCAAGCCACCAAATACCTCACACAACGGCCCGCGGGTCTGCTCCAACCGTTACCGGTCCCCGCCCGGGTGTGGGAAGACGTCACCATGGATTTCATTGTCGCGTTACCAGTTTCCAGGGGTTGCACTGCCATTATGGTAGTGGTGGATCGGTTAACTAAGTATGCCCATTTCGGCGCGCTTCCAACCTCTTTTGATGCTCCGAAAGTGGCCGCTTTATTTGTGGACGTCATCATCAAGCATCACGGATTTCCCCAGTCTATTGTGTCCGACCGGGACCCTATCTTCATGAGCCACTTCTGGGATTCATTGTTCACCTTAAGCGGTACCACCCTCAAGCGTAGCACTGCCTATCATCCGCAGACTGACGGCCAATCGGAGGTACGCAATCGGGGACTGGAACAATATTTGAGGGCTTTTTGTCATTACCGGCCAACACGATGGGTTTCCTTTTTACCTTGGGCGGAGTTAGCCCTCAATGCTACGTACCATGAAGGCATCAAGATGACGCCTTTCCGGGCACTTTATGGTCGTGAACCCCCGAGTTTAGTGCCGTACACGGTGGGAACGAGCAAGGTGCAGGCGGTGGACTCTTATTTGCAAGAAAGGGGGGAGATCCTACGCCACCTCAAGCACAATTTGAGAAGCATGCAGCAACAGATGGCTGCCAGCGCTAATCGACATCGCCGTCATGTAGAATTTCAAGTCGGTGATCTGGTGCTTCTCCGGTTACAACCGCACCGGCAGTTTTCGGTGGCCAAACCTCGGTCGGCCAAGTTGGCCAGGCGATATTACGGGCCATTCCCTGTGGTTGAGCGAGTCGGGAGGTGGCGTACAAATTACAGCTCCCGGACGGTTCAAAAATCCACAACGTCTTCCATGTCTCTCTATTACGGCCATACATCTCGGACAGCTCCACCCCATCGATCTCTACGCTGCCATCTGAGTTTCACGAAGGGGCGCCTCTGTCAGTCCCTCAACGAGCAGTCGATACACGCAAGGTCTTGGTCCAGGGTGCCTTACAGGAGCAATGGCTCGTCGTCTGGTCCGATGGTAGTCTCGTCGACGCCACGTGGGAACCCGTTGACTATTTGAAAACCCAGTATCCGGATTTGGTCCTTGAGGACAAGGATGCTTTGGTCGGCGAGGCAGATGATACGGCCCAACAGGGGGGCGAGTTAGTGGAGCGTACGGGGAGCCCAACAACACGACAGGAACTACGACGTTCGGGCCGCGTGCCTAGACCACCGGCCCGACTTCGGGATTACGTTTGATTTTTTAATATACTTCTTTATTATTGTATTTTAGATTTTTTTTAGGTGAGCGAATTATAAGCTCCTTCGAGGGTTTCTTTTCGGTTCTTTACCTCGATGCTTTTCTTGAACCGACAGGATTAGGGTTACTTTTCATTCGCTATTTATACTCGTGTATTTGGGTTATTCACACATGCATGAATGAAAAAGTAATTTAGTTAGTAAATTTTAGTCTTCCCAAAACCCTAGTTGCCTGGTCTCTCTTTCTCTTCGGCGTCAACCGTCCTCACGGCCGGCGAAGGGATATAACTCTCTGGGTGCTCTTAACATGCATAGTCTCGGAACATCGTAGGGCTACAAAGGGCCAATGTTTCCGGGGCGAAAGTCAGTCTTTCGAGAGTGCGTTCGTCGATTGGTTTTTTGATCGAGCGACCAATGTTCATCGCATAGACCCCGCGAAACAGCCCTTTTATTGAACGCCCCGTGGAGCCGAGGAGACAACATCAACTTAAATAAAAGAGTTAAATTAGTTGATGTGAATAATGTGTAATTAGCAATGTGTCCTTAACTACTTATTAATGAATATTATTGAGCTGTTGTGTTCTTAATTGATCTCCTCATTCCTCAATTATTGTCTGATTAAGTTTTTGTTCCCAAACACGTCTTGGGGCTCTATATCTAATCTCTCTCATGGGATTCACTGATACTCTCTTGTCCTCCATTCTAATCAATAGTAAAAATTAAAACAATGACCATTAATTTTTTATTAAAAAAAATTACTCGTTGTTTAATTGAAGGCTGTAGAATTTTACTCCTAAATTTTATTGGTAATGGGGCACATGGAAAAAGTTTGACCTAAAAAAAGATATCTTGATTTTCTTCTACAGTCAATTCATTACTCTCGTCTCCAAAATAGTTGTCGAGTTATACTAATGACTTTTTTCTATCAAATTTAATAAACTTTGACACTAAATTAAATAAAAATGATACACTAAAATATTAAATAATGATATAAAAATAGTTTTATTAGATTTATTATATCAAATATATTTATAATATTATTTTATCTAATAAACATATAATATATATTTTATGTAATTATAAATAAAAATTAAAAACTTACTGATTGAAAAAAATTGAAATTGGACAAATACTACACAAGAATTATCATTTCTTTCTTTTACCCAATTTACACTTTAATAACTTAGCCCAACCATTTTTTTTCCTTTACCCAACTTAGACTTTAATGACTTGGCACAAAATAGGAAGGGACACAGGAGGCAGCAGATAAAGTTGACAATGGAAAAAATAGTCACATTTAGCAAAGAGGCATTTACTTGCCCTGTCAATGCGTTAAATTCTCCATCTTGTTTGATCAACTTTTTCCTCTTTCAATTCTTTCATTATTGTCCTCCCAACGGTTACTCCATTTTCTTTCTTTCTTATTTGCTTTGTGTGACTTTTTGTCTCAATTGGTTTCCATTTTAGTGTATGTTGGATAAATAAAAAAAGTATTCCATTGTTCAAAAAAAGATGCCAAAGTTCACTGTTAAATAATTTTATGGTATGTTTAGGAACATATATTTAGGTTTTAAATTTGGATTTGGCTCAAATTTCATGTTTAGAAAATTTAAAAATTTTAAATTTTGGATTTGTGTCAAGTTATTTTTCATTCAAAACAAAACTTAATCAGAAACTAGAAGAAACTGAAAATTAAGAGTTTAAGCCATAGCATTGGAAGAAACTGGAATTGCGTTTGATAACGTTTGGTACATTTTTACTTTTATAACTTACAACATTAAATATGCATTAATAATATAATAATATAATACAAACTTGCATATGTTGGAATTTTGACTTGTAATGGGCTAAATTCTGACTTAAATTTGGTAGGATCTTTAAAATTATTTTTCTAAAATAATTATGTACAATAATTAATCTCCAAAATGAGACGAATGTTTCGATACATATTGTGCATAAAAAATGATTCTCAGTTGAATGAAAAATTGATTTGCAAAGTCAAACACTTAGAGCCGGTTCTTTATGTTATGGCTTAAACTCTTAACTAAGTGTCTAAGGTTAACCTAATGTTTCCGTTCACATGGTTTAATATACGTAGTACATTCTAAATTTATAATGTTTGTCTAAAACTATATTTTATTTGTGCAATATAATTTTATTTAATACTCCGTATTATTTTTTTTAAGGATAATTTATAAAATGGAGTATAGGAACAACATTATCTCACATTCTCACGGCAGGGCCGGCCCTGATATGGCGCTGGACGAGACGAAAAAGTAGGCCCTAAAAAGGAAATTGCATAAAATATTTTCCTTAAAATAATAATTAATATTATAGTGAAACATATAAAAAATCCTAGCATTACAGTTAAATATTTTCACACCTACCTTAAAAGATAAGTTTTAAACTTTTTTAAATTATACCCAACTAAGACTTTAATGACTTAGCCCAAAAGAAAAAGGTGACATGGGAAGAAAATAGTCACATTTAGCAAAAGGGGATGCTAGAGGTACACCAAAGGTGTACCCAAATGCACATCACTTGTCTCTACAGCATTCTTTGCCTTTATTTTATACTTTTTTTTTGAATTTTACATTCCCTTTTTTGTGGTTATGGAGGGGGTGGGAGATATTTGGGGTACACTCTTGCCCGGTCACTGCATTAATTTCTCCATTTTGCTTGAACAACTTTTTTTCTTTCAATCCTTTATATATAATATTTGAGAGTTGAACTCTCAAAATTGCGACATTTGGCGTGATGACTGGAATATTTTTTGACACCCAATCAGCCATGTCATCAAGAGAATTGAATCAAACTTAACTTCGACTAATTTATGATATAATAAAAGAAATTATGTAACATAATAAAATTAGTGAAACATAAATATAGTAATGCATAAAATAAAAATTATTAATGGAAAAAAGAAAAGTTTCTTTTTTCACAAACAAAATTTTCAGTAAAATTTTTACCATAATATTTTGCTCGGACTCCAATTAAGCTTAAAAATTAGTCAATTGAATAAAAAGGATATTAAATCATTTTTATAGAAAACAAAAATAAATCAAAACAAACTAAAACAAATTAAAAATGAGAACTTTTAACATTTAATAATAAAATTTTGATCTAATTATTATTATAATAACTTTATTTAATATAAAAAAAACTCCATCCGTTCCATAAAATCCTTCCTCTTTCGTTTTTTTTGCTTTCCACAAAACATTTCCACTTTCTATTAAAAAACCACTTTTACCCCTATTTTTTCATATCCTATCTATCACATCATACTTTATCACTAATAACCAAACTATCTCATCTTACTTTTTCTCATCACATCAGGGGCAAAATCGAAAAGTCAACCAAAATTACACTTTCCTCATTTTTCCCTAAAGTCAAAACCGGAAGTGTTTTGTGGAACGGAGGGAGTATCATATTTCTTCAAAAATTATATTGACTACTAAACTTAAAACGAATAAAATTTTCTTTTCATTTACAACGTAACTTATAATGGTAGATAATATACACACTTCACATATATATTAATTTCACATACATTTAATATAATATTTAAAAACTAGATCAAAATATTCATTGTCGAGTTTGACAATATTTTTTAGAAAGAAGAAAAAGTTGAACACAAATAGATGATTAGTTAATTTAAAATATATTTTTTCAGTATAAATTTTAACTTAGTGCAGATTTAAAAAAGTAATTTTTTTAGGAAAAATGTACAATTTTAATAATGATTAGTTTATATTTTAATATTATTCTCATACAAACAGAATATGTTTAAATTAACCAAATATATAAATATAATGAACATAAAAAAATTAAGAAAAATATGCAATTTTTTTATCTTTTCCTAAATGTATAAAAATGAGACTTGGGTAATTAAGAACTGACATGTGGCTTACTCATGAGCCTCTTTTTAACACCTAATATGTCACATAGATTTTGATGTGGAAAACATGAAATTAAAAGTTTGGTAAATATTTCTGAATCTTTACATATTAAATTTGAGAGTTAATCTCCTAGAATTGCGAGAAATGACGAATCTACATGGCAACATTTTAACAGATCATCGGTCACCTATTAACGATTGAATGACGTGGCAATTTTAATCAAAATATGAGTAGATCCAATTTAAGTTGTATACGGAGTATATGTCTTATGTACAGTGTTGCTATAATTTTTTGGAAAAAATTACTCTGTATCAGAATAAGAATAAACATGGAGAAAATATTGTAATAAAAATGCATTTTTTTCTCCAAAATAAGAGTCACCAAATATTAAGAGATTTCCTGGTTTCAAAAAGAAGATATTTGTAATGTATTTCTACCGAAAGACAAAGTTTGTTCTGTATATTGGTGTTTAAGTATACAAAATTGACAAGAAAAGTCAATTGAGAAGATCAAATCCAAACACAAAGGAAGTATTGTAAAAGAAATTAGAACAATACATGAAGTTTTATGCAATTGAGTGAGAACTAAAATTCTTTTTTAAAAAAAATTTAAAAATCAACTTCTAAAATAATTAAAATAATAGTATAAATTTTTAAAATCAACTTCTAAAATAATAGTTACATTTTTCACATAAATTTTTAAAAAATTCTCACATAAAAATAATCACATATATTTTACATACCGAAATTTTTTTCACTTGATATGAATTTAGTTTCAAAGAGCAAAACAAATATTGTTACAAGGGTTTTCACAAAGAAAAATTACAAAAACATTTAAAAATAATCATAGGTATTTCACTTTTGACTTCATTGAAGTCACAACAAGCACTTTTTAAAAAAAACACAAAAAAATATTAGCAAAAAAAAGGGAATCACGTATTTTTCATTTGAAATTTGAAATTTACTAGCTTAAACATGAGTGGCTAATAGAAGGACACAACACATTAAGATGCCCCTAAATGTACAATTGAGATAAAATTATATTTATTATAACGGAGACCTAAATTAGCAAAAGGCTAATCCGAAAGGGTCATTTTGAAAAATTACTCTAAGTGAACATTCATTTAAGAAACATATACGGAAGACACTGAGTGAATAAATCTCAACTATAAAGTACTCCTAGATAATTAATGCTTAAAAACACTGATTTGGAAAATACATTATTCAAAGAGACTATTTCGAGATTACACAAAGAAATTTATAATTTATAATTAGGTGACTAAAAGACTTAAGACTATATTTTTTAATAAATAATTATACGTGTCATGATTATGTACTTTATTTTTAGACAAATGGATAATATGTCTACTATGAGATTGACTCAATGCATATCTTATATAGAAGTTTTGTTTATGGCAAGATGACTAATTGTGATATGAAATAAAAGTATTTCCATGCAATTTGACTATTTTAAAATATTGAATTTTTAAAATAAACAAATTAGAAAAAAAGATTTAATAGGACTTTTATACTTTATCTTGGTAACTTGGTTTACTATTTTTAATTAAAATAATCTTATATTATAACTTACAATTTACTCAGTACATACTTATATTGTGTTACAATTTAAAATGTTTATAAATAAAATTAAGAAATTTTGAATGAGAGAGAACTTACTTCCTACGTTTTCATTTACGCAACCGTACATGGAAACTTCATAAGATGATATTTTATGAGACGGCACAAATTTACACAAAGAAGATTGTGACAAAGAAGATCAAGGTGTGGAGGGGAGCGTGAGAAGATTTGTGATAATGAAGATTTAGGATAATCAAAAAATTAGGAAAAATTGTGCAGAAAATCCAAAGTGCAGTAGGTAATAAGTTCGAGACTTAGTTACAGGTTACAACCACATCAAAAAATACAATTTCTGATTTGTAAATATTTGTATTTTGATAGAACATTTTATATCTTGACCAGAATACTATCCCGACAAAATTATTAGAGCACTAATATTTTAATGTTTTTTAAAATAAATGTGGGGGAGAAGAATAATTGATTCTTAATATTTTAAAATTAAGTTTTTAATCATAGAGATTTACGATCACTAATTTAAGATTTTCTTTTTTAATAATGCAAGAATGAATAATAACTTTTTATAATCATTGTGGGGGTGGGTGGGGGGGGTAGATAAGGATTATGGATGAGAAGAATCCTATTTTTTAATTACTACCTCCGTCCCTGAGTATTTGTCCAGTTTTGACTTTTCCGACTAATTGTTTTCAATATTTGACTTAGAATTAAATAAAATATATATTATATATTATGTATATAAAAAATATTTTGAAAATGGATGATATAAAAAATCTAATAAAACTAATTTTGTATCAATATCTAATATCATTTTTATTTAATTTGAAGTCAAAATTTATCAATTTTGACAAAAAAGTCAAAAGTTGTCAAATACTCAGGGACAGAGGAAGTATATAATTATAAGGTCGGTAATTTAGGTTTTTTAAATTAATGTGAGGAAAAAAAATCATGGGATTACTAATACTTTTGTATTAATATATTTTCGAATTTATACTGCGATAAAAATTATAAATTTGTAAAAATACATCAAACATAGATAATTTATATTTGACCTTTAAATAATATGTCAAATTTAAATCAAGATCAACATTATAGAATCGAAAAAAATTCTGTCCGAACCCGTGCATGACACGGGTAGAAATACTAGTTCTTTCATTAATATTGTCCTCCCAAAAGAAAAAAAACCGTTGTTTCCTTGCACACATACCCTTGTTTGGATGCATTTTTAAGAAGGAAAGAAATAATATGTAAAATGTGGAAGAATAAAATTTTAAACGGGTCCTTGTCGTCGGAGTTGTCGAGGTTGAAGGGAGATCTTTGTTCCGAAGAGCCAATAGTCTCATCGGACTCAACCTCGATGGAGGATCTTTTCTTTGAAGATCCGGCCTCAGAATTGTTGAGTTAGCGTTTTTAAAGTTAATTTGCATCGTTAAAGTTTTATCCAAAAAAGCTTATGTTAATCTAAAACGCTATTCCCAAATAAACGAGTCTACGATAGCAATATATAGTTCGAATTTTAGAATGCTACATGCATACCAAATTGTAAACCAATTTACACACCATTTTTTTCCTTACCATACATTTCTTGGTGTTGATAAATACGGAGTAAATAGTGACTTAATAAGAAAATATTTTGGATCGTTAGGCATTAATTAAGGGGGTGTTTGTTTTTCTGCCAGAAGACCTTCTGGCATCTTTTGTCTGCGCCGCGCAGACGCGCGCAGATGATGGGCTCTGCAGATTGTTTGTTTTTTGGAAGACATTTCACTCAAAAAGGTCTTCCTGACATCTTCTTGGAGAAGACATTAACCAATGTCTTCTAACATCTTCTAACATCTTCTCCTTTTTTTCTACTTCTCTTCACCACCACAACCGTCCACCGCCACCGTCCACCACTACCACCATCCACCATCACCGTCACCGTCCATCACCATCGTCGTCCACCACCACCGCC